>PVIY010014537.1:0-56230 GCA_004026745.1 Myrmecophaga tridactyla
AATCAAAAAATCAGGATGAAAAGAAAGACAAAAACAGATAAATCAAAAAAAGGGGGAGGAGCAACCATAGTAATGAGAACATTTTAAAAAATGGAGTCAACACTGCAAATTAAAAGCAAAGATTATTGAACTGGATTGAAAAATAGTAAACAATAACGATATGCTTTCCACATATCTAATATAAAGACATATATCTAAATAAAATATTTGTTTAAAAATACACCATACAAACACAAACCATAAGAAAAACTGCTGTGGATTTGTGTTAATATCATACAAATTATATCTCAGGACAAGAAGTACTATCAGAAATAAAGGTAATTATTTGATAATTATCAAATACTTACTCCATAAGGGTCAACTTATCAAAAAGAGATAACAATCCTACATAAAAAAGCACCCAACAACATAGTTTCAAATGCAAGAAGCCAATACTGGCAACTATTTTCAATAATTGATAGAACAAACAAGAAATAACGTTAAGCTTACACAAATAGATAAAACAGAGGAAGAGCAAAAATCTTTACCACTCATTTTACGAACCCATCGTAACCATCATACGAGAACCTGACAAGGTCATTACAGAAAAAGTAACTAACACATCGATATCCTTCATGAACATACATGTAAGAATCCTTAACAAAACAGTAGCATGTTGAATCAAGCAATATATAAAAAGAATAATATATCATGACCTAATACAATTTATCACAAGAATACAAAATTGTTTCAACATTCAAAAACCCAACAGTCTGTCTCACAATATTAACAGAATTTTTGGGGGAAAAAAAATCTATGGTCATCTCAATTGAAGGCAAAAACATTTAACAAAATTTAATGCACATTCATGATAAACTCAAGTCAAATTGTTATAAAAAAGAACTTTCTTTGATAAAGAATAACTATGACAAATCTATAGTCATTTTCACACTCAATTATGAAACATGGAATATTTTCCCCTTAAGATCAGGAACAAAGTAAAGATATCCACTTGGACCATATTTATTTAAAATTTCACTGGAGGTTTTCACCAGTGGAATAAGGCAAAAAATAGAAATAAAGACACATCGATTGGAAAGGAAGGAGTAAAGCTATCTCTATTCACAGATGATGTGATAATTTATGTAAAAAATTCCTTAGGAATCTTCAAAAATACTAAAATAAATGAATTCAGGAAAGTCACAAGATTCAAACTTGATTCAAAATCAATTGTATTTCTTTATACTAGCAAAAAAACCATTATCAAATGAAATTTTAAAATAATACAATCTACAGTATCACAGAAAACATAAACTGCCTAAATATAAATTTAATGAAAGATGCATAAAACCTGCACAACAGAACCTACAAACATTACTATGTGTGCCAATTTGAAACTATTATTTACACCAGAAAAGCTATGTTTTAATGCTGATCCAATCTTGTGGGGCCAGACCTATCGTTTAGGGTAGGAAATTGTTATTGGGTTGTTTCCAAGGAGATGTGACACACCCAGTTGTAGGTGTGATCTTTTGGTCAGTTACTTCCATGGAGATGTGAGGCACTCAATTGTGGGTGTGGCCTTTGATTAGATAGAGATGTGACTCCACCTGTTCAAGGTGGGTCTTGATTTGTTTACTAGAGTCCTTTAAAAGGATATTTTGAAAAAAATAAAGGAAGGGCAACAGTGGCTCAGTGGCAGAGTTCTTGCCTGCCATGCCAGAGAACCGGGTTCATTTCCCGGTGCCTGCCCATGTTAAAAATAAAAAAAAAAAAGAAAGAAAGAAAAGGGGAACATTTTGGAGAAAACTTAGATGCAGATGCTTGGAGAACTGAGCCAACGTGAGACGCAGACATTTAGAGACGCGGGGCGCAGCAGACATCGCCATGTGACTTCCCATGAGATGCTAAGCAAGCCAGAACCCAGAGCTGTGTCCCAGAGGAGTTAAACAAAGGCCCACAGACACTTAGAGCAGAAACCACTAGTATCAAGCTGGAAGCAGCAGAACCAGGACCAAGTACCAGCAGACACCAGCCAAGTATCTTCCCATGTGATAGACATCAACCTTTCTTTGGCGTTAAGGTATATTTTTCTGGGTGCCTTCGTTTGGACATTTCTATGGCCTTAGCACTGTAAATTTGCCACTTAATAAATTCTCTTTTTAAAAGCTGTTGTATTTCTGCTATGTTGCATTCCTGCACCTTTAGCACAACAAAACACTATGAAATACATGTAAAACCTCTACATCGAAACCCAGAGAGCATTACCGAAAGGATTTAAGGAAGATCTCATTCAATTAAGAACGATATCATGTTCATAGACTGGAAGACTCAATATTGTTAAGAAATCAATTCTCCTCAAATTGACTTATAGATTCAACTCAAGCCCAAACAAAATCCTAGCAGGCTTCTTTGTAGAAATTGTTTAGTTGATTCTATGACTTCTATGAAAATGCAACACCCTTAGAACCAAAACAACCTTGGGGATGGGGAAAGGTGGAACAGCTTGCAGATTTACACTGCCTGATTCAAGACATACTATAAAACAGCAGTAATCCAGACAGTGTGCTCTTGGCATGCGTTAGCTGTACTGATCAATGGAGTGGCACAGAGAATCCAAAAAAGAGCCACATTTATATGAGCAATTGAATTTTGACAAAGCTGCCCCCCAAATTTAATGATAAAAGATTTATCTTTTCAAAAGGATGCTAGAATATATATCCACTTGTAAAATAAATAAGTAAACCTTAACACTGACTTCATACCATATCTAAAAATATATTTGAGATGGATCTTAAACCTAAATGTAAAAGTTAAAATTATAAACATTTTAGAAGAAATAAAGGAGAATATCTTCATGGTCTCAAGGTAGACAAAGATTTTCTAAACTGCGAAAAGCAAAAACTCTAAAGAAATAGTACTCTGGGCTTCATAAAAATTAACATTCTTTTTCATCAATGCACTGATGAAATGGATTAAAAGACCACAGATTGGGGAAGGAAATACACACATATATATTTCATGTATAAATATAAACATATATAAATGTAATTAATAATATAAATATGGGGAAGAGATAGAATATATACATAAGCAAATGACCTTTGTTTTGAATATAAAAGAAATTCTTCAAAACTATTGATAAAGAGAAAAAAGCAACCAAATTTTTGAAAATTTACAAATGACATGAAAAAAAACACATCAGTAAAAAAAAAAATGAATGTCCCACAAGCACATAAATATATGCTCAATATCATTAGACATTAATGAAATGAAAATTAACACCACAATATATATCCATTAGGATGGCTAAAATGAAGAAGCTAGACAATATCCAGTGTTATCAAAGACACAGAACAAATGGAACTCCCTCATAGTTATCCATGGGAATGTAAAATGTTACAACCTCTCTAGAAAACTTCAAATTTCCTTTAAGTTAAACATATGCTTACCACATCATTCATCAACAATTCCACTCATGTACATTTCCCTCCAAAAATAAAAATATATGTCCACACAACTTTGGGCCTTCTACATGATGCCTGATGAATGCAGGTGGCTGGAAGATGTATGGACAGAGAGGTGGATTGGCAAACGATGGTGTATGCTTATGAACAAAGGTTGTGCTGCTACAAAAAGGAACAATGTCATGAAGCATGCAACAATGTGAATGAACATGTGGAACATTTAGAGAAACAAAATAAGCCGGAAACAAAAAAAATCAACAATGGTATGGTCACCTTCAGAAAATGCTTATAAGAAAACAAGGGCCTCGATTGTAAGCTTTTAGAGCAGACACATTGAGTCCGGAGTGGTGATTATTATTTCTGGATTTTGAGAGGGTGTCTTATATATGTAACCTGATATTTAGAGAGAAGAATGAAGCTGAATAGGTAGGGGTTAAAGTAATTCAGAACATAGGGGTAAGGAAGACAATGTCTATTTTTAGAACCACACATACTCTTTGTGACCAGTGGATGAAAGGTTTATTTGATGTGAAACTGAAATTGTCTGTAGTGCATAGTCTAATTTGGCCTATGTGTATAGCTCATTCAAACAATCGAAACACAGGAAGCACAGAATAAGAAAGAGGTCCTTTAATCCTGTGTGGATTACTGTAATGCCTGTATACATCCTAGAGCATGTTAAGCAGATAATCAAAAAGTATTGGCTGGGTCCTACTGAGGGAGGGGAGAAAGAATATGAAACTATTAAACCTTACCATCAGGGAATCCCTTAATATTGTGTCAGACTTTAGGGATATCCAAGTCAGTGGGCCATGCCCTTGATCATGAGGCTTGCCCTTGTAAGGCTTGTGTAGATAGTGGAGAAGCTTAGACTACCTAAAGGCATGCCTAAGAGTTACTTCTGGAGGACCTCTGTTGTTGCTCAGATGTGGCCTCAATCTCTCTGGGCCCAGCTCTGTAGGTAAGATCATTGCCCTCCCCCCTATGTGGGACATGACATCCAGGGGTGAGGGTCTCTCTGGTGACATGGGAGATGACTCCCAGGGATGAGTCCAGATCTGGCACCATGGGATCAACAGCTCCATCCTGACCAAGTGGGGGAAGAGAAGTATGATTGATAAGGTATTAGTGACAGAGAGAGTTCAGGTAGAGTTGAGAGGCTACTCTGGAGGTTGCTCTTGTGCAAGCTTTGGGTAGTCCTTGTTACCTATCATGACCTGTTGAGGACCATTCTAGCCAATCCTGGAGAACACCTAGGGCAATGAGTGGGATTCCACAAGGGTTCCAGGCACTAGAGTAACTTGCAAAAGCCTACAACTTCCAGATGGGTCCCTCATCCAGATAAGTCCTGAAACCTAGCCCAGCCTCTCCAGAATATCAGATGGTTCAATCTCCCTACCCCATGTTGGTGACAGACCCTTCCAATGTCATAAATTTAGAATTGTCATAGCCCAAACAACCCTAAGGAGAGGTATGGAAAGATCAAGGGTGATGGTGGAATTATACATAGAGGCTAGGACTTAACAGATAAATATGAATAGTGAATCATTGGATTGATGTCTCTTTTAGTCTCCAGTATTTTAGGACAACTAGAAGTGGAAACCTAGAGTTGTGAAATTGTAATCTATGTCAAAGTCTGAAATATGTCTACAACTAATTGTGGTACTGTGCTTTGAAATTTATAGCTTTTTTGTATATATGTTATTTTTCACAAAAAAAAAAAGAAGGAAAGAAGGTTGGTTGTGATGATGAAAAGCCCTCTAGCCATCTATATTCTAGAGCAGCTAGAAGGAGAAATACGAGAGGATCATGTGGTGGCCATGACAAACTCTGGGGTCTGTCCTGTGACCACTTGTTGAGGAGTGCTTAAAAAACTATTGCATTTTCATTTCTTTGCTTTGTATATATGTTATACTATACAATAAAAAAGTTAAAAAAAAAATGCCCACACAAAGATTTGTATATAAAAGTTCATAGGCTCTTTACTCATAATAGCCCAAAACTGATAACAACCACAGTATCCACAAATAGGTGAATGGGTAAACAATTCGTGGTATAAACACAATATAAAATACATATGCACTGGAATATCACTCAGCAATAAAAATAAACTTACCATTAATGCACTTATCAACATGGATGATTTTGACAAACATACTGAGTGAAAAAAGCCAGACATAAAAGAGTATGTACTGTGTTATTCCATTTACATGAACTTCTAGAACAGTTATGTGTGTGATAGAAACACATGTGATAGAAAACAGATATAATTATAATAGGCTTTGGAGGGTATCAATTGCATACATGCATGAAGGAATTTTCTGGGGTGATAGAAATATTTATATTTAGATTAAGGTGTGGGTTTCATAAATATATACACTTGAATGGCATAATTAAAGTCTATGCATTTCACTTCATATAAATTATGTTACAACTTTTTAATGTACATTTTTTGGCTGATCATATCCCTAGACTATCTGGAAGAAACAATGTGAAATTACTCTAGGATGATACTCCATCATCCCATATTACACAAGATTCTCAGATTAAGTACCACTTAATTGTGAGATGAGCTCTTAATCTAAAATGTCTAAAAAACAGAAAAAAGCATCTTAAGACAATAGTCAGCTGACAATATAAATGGCAGAATTATTACTTCATAATATATACTAATAGACTTATCAGATACACACTAATAAGCAAAAAATTTAAATATTACTAAAGACACAAAGTAAGAAATATTAAAATCTCACCAAAAATAGGGCAATGTGAAGAAAGACAAATCATATTTGAAAAAAGAATTGAATAGAGAGTCAAGCTGTAAAAATTAATAACCTGAAATTAAAATATCAACAAACTAAACAGTTTAGACACAGTTGAATAAGGAATTAGTGAACTGGAAGAAACATTAGAAAAATAAATATTTCAACACAGAAATATAAAAGAGATTGACTATAAGAAAGAAAGTTTAAGAGACAAGAGCATAATGGGAAGTTCCAAAAACATCTAATGAGGATTAAAACTAAGAATTAATGCTCATTATACTAAATGCTTTGCAAACATTACATCAGTTAATTGATATACAACACTTTGAATTAGGTATTATTTTCTCAATTAATGTAGAGAGAGGCACTGAGACTGAAAAGTTGCATCATGTTTCTAATTTGCACAGATGCTACATGACAATACCTAGATTGAAGTTAAGGTCTGGCTGACTTCAAATCCCACTATTACTTAACATTAAGCAACGTTTTTTTCCTATAAAAAAAAATCAGTCAATGTTTATGTCTGACACATCCTATGCAGAGCCATTAGCAAAGTAATCCTTCAAGTACCATGCTTTAAGATTATGTTAGCAAAATTAAACTCCTCTGTATCTAGAAGTCCCATCGAGGCCAATTTCATGTAAGCAATAGCCATATTGCCACCCTGCTCTCTCACTGAGTAACAGAGATTAAAGATGAAATCTATTTAGCACCATTGCTCTTAGGGTTAAAGCTAATGAGTGAATATAGCTAGATGTCTGAAACCAATAAAGAGAAGTTGAAAGCAACGTGGTGAATGTAATAATTTCATATAAGAATAAAACTTAATTCAAAGAGCAACTCTCCACATAGTGGGAAAACTACCTCATGTCAGTGAATCCATGGAAAATCTTGCTTTAAAATAACAATAAAAAAGAAAAGATTCATGTTTGAGATCCAGTGGCTTATTTCAGTTCTCGTGGAGTCTTAAATATTGTTGCAGTCAGGCCTGGATAAGAAAGGAACACTGACTTTTCAGGATGGATAAAAATAGCCAGTTAGAGGTGAGAGATTGTCCCATCCATATTTAACATAAAGTGGTAAGAAGACAGGCTTTCCAAGAACAGAGGATTGGTGAACATCCAATTCACCCACCTCTCAACAGTTCTGGCTGTGGCCCAGTGTTTCTAGATGGAGAGCACGGAAATATATAATTTACTACCAACCCATAGGAAGACTCAGATTGACCACTAGCAAAATAGCTAGAAGATAAAGTGGTAAGCAATAAAAGGACAGAAGATCTAATAGGAATTACAATCTGGAGCTTATCCTGCAGCATTTGGGATGCTTAGCAGAACAAAATGTGTGACATTTAATCTGTGCCTATGTTACAAAGTAAAAACTTTTTTAAAAATTAACTTTTAACATTGCTGCATTTAAGCAATAAGACAAAAAAGGTTTTGGGTTTTTGTTATCATTATTGCTTTTGTTTGAATTGTTATTTTGTTTCTGGTGGAATTTGTTGAAGACAAATGGCAACCTGCCAGTTAACACCACTTTCTGAATATGGCTTTGCTGAAAGAAAAATGATGGCCAGACTGGAAAATAATACATGTATAGCATAAATATAATAGCATATAATGGATATAATACTATAGCATGTAACACATATAACAATGAGTGTGTAAGAATTGGATTTGTAAAAAAAATAATGGATTCTATCTGTTTTGCCACTTCCCCTTTCTATTTGTAAAATCATAGCCAATAATAATGCTAAAGGTACCATTTATTGGAAACTTACTGTGGTCAGAATTGACCAAATACTCTCCATATATTATTCCATTTAATTGTTAGGACTGAAGTTCAAAAAAGGTTAATGATAAGGTCATTTCACCTTTTTGAAAGTTAGATTTCCTATGCATAAAGTTTGAGGAGCAGACTAAACTATCTTTAAAAATTCCTTCTAGATGTTAACATCTATGATATCCTTTGATAAGCTCTTAGAAAATATCCTCCTTAATGTTAAGCGCAGTTTACATATTGCAATCACCAATATTTATTGAAAATTGCCTTCATTTCCTTTTTTTTTAAGTTAGCCCATAAGTTTCACAGCTTTTATTAAAGCTGCAAATAAAATGAGTGATCATAGTCATGGGCTTTAAACATTGCAAGCATTTCAAAGCAAAAGAAATCCTTGCAGTAAACCAAGTAAGGTCCAGGATATAACCATGACTTTATTTCATTCATACATATACAGGGTAACAGTGAGAAAAAATAGTAGGAAAGTATTACTCTAATTTTTTAATGTTTTGCTTTGTATATTCAGCAAACAGAATGAGTGGCTTCATAAATTTTGTTTCAGTAGGTTTAAGGGCTTCCTTTAGGAAGGCTTGGCCATGATTCTTTTGTTGTCATTGTCATTCTCCACTCCTGTTAGGTCCACTAGGACCCAACTAACTCAAGAAACTGGATTTTATTTGGAAACAGGGGGCACTGAACAATGGCCTAAATGTGATCCATAATCCTTGAGGAATGGAGGAGAAGCAATAGAGAGGCACTGAAAACCAAAAGCAATGTCAACATTCTGTGAAAGGAGTGATAAAAGTGCAAATCTGAAGTTGCCTGGAAAACCAAAAGGTAGACTTATAAAACCAAGAGGGAAAACAAAACATGCTTCCTGGAACTGAATGCACATATGATGGAAACGTAAAAAGCCAAAAACTTCAGAAAGTGATGAGAAATGATAGTTACATAAAAAGTAAAATAAAGCAAAAATGTGTGGGAGAGAGAAGCTGTAATTTCAGGTGGTGCTAAGGTACAGTGAAACCGTGATGCACTACCTGTTAGGTACTGACACAAAAAAAGGTGAAATCGGCATTGGAATTAGATTTAGAAACTTACTATATATTTTAGAGAGAAATAGAGAAAAAAAATTATTTAATTGCTACTCTTGAATATATTCCTTATGACAAATAATTGCTTTATCATTCTTTAAAAATCTTTAGCAAGAAAGCCATTCTAACAATTTATCACCAATACAACTTTTATAACCATTCTGATCCACCTTCACCACAGCTGAATAATAAAGAAATTATTAAGTCATTCATTTTATGAATATATATATATATTTCTATTATTTGCTAGGAATCTTGCTAAGCATTTGGGAATATAAAGATGAAGTTCCAGATTCCTGCCCTGAATAATTTACAGTCAAACTGCAGGAGACAGGTGCTTAAATAGTCACAATTTCAACACAATTAGAAAAGTGCTGTGATAAGTGACATGGTGCTCTCAATAAGAAGGGTCTAAAAGCATTGAAATGTTCTTTGCTCCAGGTGGAGACAATCTGCTTACCTATGAGATAGGTACAAATATTTGTTCTGTTTCTTAAAATGAGTAAATTGAGGCATGGAGCATTTAATTGCCCTAGGTATGCAGCAATAGTGGAATCAGTATCCTAACTAATAAAGTCTCCATGGCATAAGTGCTTGACTGGGATTCCATAGTGCTGCCCAGTCTTTATGAGCAATGGGGCTTTTCTTCAGAAAGTTAAGGTAATTGATCAAAGATGTCCACTAATTATGTAACACTGTCCCATCAATAGACAGTGTCTGTGATCCTTCCCCTTGAATTTGGGCAGGATCTGCAACTACTTTTACCAATACAAGTTGGTAGAAGTGGCATGTACCAGTTTCCAGGTCCAGGTCTTAAGTAACTGGCAGTTTGCACTTCCTTTCTCTTGGAATATTCACTATATGAGTGCTGAGATAGCATCAAGAAGTCTGATTACTCTGCATAAGAAACATATGGAGAGCCCTTCAGGATTTTATGAGACCACATGGAGAAGGAGAGGGAACTGGCTGAGTCCAGGCTTCCAGAAATCCCCTCTAAGGCATTAGGAAGTGAGGAAAGCCATCTTAGAATCTCCAGACCAGCCCTACCTCTATCTGAATATTACTGAATGATCTCAGCAATGCAAAGTAGAGCAAAAGAATCATCCAACTCAGCACTGTCCAAAATTCTAACCCTCAAAATCATGATTTTTTAAAAATGCTATCTTAAATCACTGAGGTTTGAGACAGTTTGCTGCTCCACTTTAGATAACTGGAACAGATACATTGACTTGGGAATTGGGTATGAGATAGGAGATGAAAGATGTATGGAACCTCAAAGAAGCATAGGATACTAATGCTTTTCCCAGTAAGAGGTAGGAATCCCTGGAATGAGTCAAGGAGTCAGGAGAGAAAAAAAAAACTGCCAGAGAATGGACATCTTTGCATGCTAGTGATTACTTTAGATTAAAATGTTATTTTCTGTATAAGAGTCCTTGTAAAAAGGACTTTTCATTAAGCCTACTGTAAAGTTTCATTAAACCTTGTTTTAGTTTCCTAGGTTGCTCAAACAAATACCATGAAATGAGTCAGGTTAAACAATAAGAACTGATTTCTTATGGTTTTGAGGCTAAAAGAAAGTCCAAATCAAGCATCATCAAGGTGATGCTCTCTCTCAGAAGACTGTGGCATTCTGGGGCAGGTTATTGACAATTCTTGGCTCTTAGCTTCAGAGCAATGCACATGGCAACCTCTCCTGGCTGCTCTGTCCTTATTTTAGTTTGTTAATTGCTGCTGGAATACAGTATAGAAGAAATGGAATGGCTTTTTAAAAGGGAATTTATTAAGTTACTAGTTTATAGTTCTAAGGCCATAAAAATGTCCAAACTAAGGCATCCAGATAAAAATACCTTGACTCAAGAAAGAGTGATGTCTGTTACATGGGAAGGCACATGGCTGACATTTGCTGGTCCTTGTTCCCAGTTCTGTTTCCAGTTTCTGATGCCAGTGGTTTCCTCTCTAAGCATCTATGGGCCTTCAATTAGCTCCTCTAGGACACAACTCTGTGTTCTGGCATATGGTGGCCTTCTCATGGAAAAGCACATGGTGATGCCTGCTAGGCTCTGCATCTCCAAACGTTCATGCCTAAGCATGTGCTCTGAGTCTACACCCCCAGCATCTCCAAATGTTTGTATTTCTGTCAGCTCTGAAGCTTTTTCCAAAATGGTTCCTCTTTGAAAGGACTCCAGTAAACTAATCAAGACCCAACTTAAATAGGTGGAGTCGCATCTTCATTTAATCTAAAGGTCACATCCACAATTGAGTGTCTCACATCTCCTTGGAAATGATCCAAAGTTTCCACCCCACAATATTGAATCAGGACTAAAAGAAACATGCTGCTCCCACAAGACTTGATCAAGAAAAAGGACATGGCTCTTCTAGGGAACATAACAGCTGCAAACTGGCACAGTCCTCTTCTGGGTTCCCTTGATTTCAGCCTCTTACTTTCTGTGGCTTTCTCTCTGTCTGAATTTCATTCCACTTTTAAAAGACTGCAGGAATAGGAGTAAGACACATTCTGCTTAGGCTGGGCCATATCTTAACCAACCTCATCAAAAGGTCCTACTTTTATGCTCTCACCCACAGGAATGGATTAAGTTTAAGAACATGTTTTTTCCTGGGGTAATACAGCTTCAAACCAGCACAAACCTTTCTGTATAGGTTACAGTAAAGGAAAGAACACAGAGCAGTAGAGAAGGGACAGGCAAATAGTCACTCCCCATGACCTATGTAGGACAATGTAAGTGCCCTAGTTCTTAAGTCAGATTGTCTGGATTCAAATCCCAGCTCTACAACTTACTTGCTTTATCCTCTTGGGCACATTATTTGTACTGTCTGTGACTCAGTTGCCTCATCTACAAAATTAGAGTTAGTACTGACTCCCTTAAACCTTCTATCAACATCCTCAAGGGAGAAGAAACCTCAGAAACCTTCCTCATCCTAGCCCTCAGCACTCTGCCTTGCTACCAATAAATACCTTGCAACCCAGTGTGGTTTGAGGAGGATGTAGTAACCTAGAGAACACACCAAACCTTACCAGCAGCATTTTAGGCAAAAAAAAGGGAAGCCTGGAAAAGCATCCAGGGAAAGAGGGCATAGTGTGTATTTGAAGAACCACAAGTAGCTCAAAATGACCTTATTTATGGTGTTTAGAGAGTGGGGGTGGATGGAGGGAGAAGAGCAGGAGAGGGAAGCATGACCTAGAACATGGGAAGTTATATTTATCATGCCAAGTAGTTTGGGCTCTATTGTGATAGCAAGATCTGTCTGAAAATTACAAGGTCTCAAAATTGTGGATACTTCATACTTACTACACAATAACATTTGATCTTCATAGAGATTTATGGGGTGGATTGAGACTGTATTGCTTTTTCCGTTACTACTAAGGACTGAGCGCTAGAGATGTAGCCTTTAGGACTCAAGAGGTTTATTAGTCTTCTCAGGCCCAAGCAGCCTGTGATGGACAAACAAGGGTTAATGGTAGGAGCCCACTCAAAATGTGTACATGTAAAGAGAAGAGCTACTTAATAAATCCTTTTTCTGACTACAGTGAAAGTTTACTGTACATATAAAAGAGATAAAAATCTTCTAGGCACTCTGGTTCATATGCTTAGGTTTACCTCCCAAGACATAGTACCATACCAAGCAGAAACTGGTGGCCAATTATATATGTAAAACTTTTCCAAATGATTCATCTCAGCAACGTATTTCTGCCTTATGTTATAAAACAAGGAGAGATCTTTATTCAACCAGACTATTCTCCAACTCTCCATATAAAAAACAGCTAATGACTTTGATGGTTGTGTCACACATCAAGGGTAAAGGTAGAGAAACCAGCATTGCTTACTGACAATTAGCAATCACACTTTTGTTTTCCTTATCAACTCCTCTTTCTCTGTGTTGGCAACATGAATGAAATCCACATTCTTCCCTAAGCAAAGAGACCTCTACGTCTGTGTCTGTCTCATCTGGTCTAAATTTTTATGTTTCAATTTCTTCTAACATGCCTCATTCAAAACCATTGAAGCATCAAAGAAAGATATGCAGTCTCTCTAAAATCATTAAGCTTGAAAATTTCTAATCTAAAAAGAGTTGATCTCAAGACTCAAAGTGGTTTGCTAGTAAGGAATATTGGAATTTTTCAATAACATGAGACCTGTGCTTTCAACAGCAAACCTTTATTTTTCAGATAATAAAACCCACCAATAACTAGAACCTTTGCTAATGTGAAACACTAAACTTTAAAACTAAGGGAAAGTAGAGTCAGTGTTATTCGGAGAAACTTATTTATTAACTTATTTATTCTAAGGAAGAAAGAGCAAACAAAAGACATATGTCTCTATTATTCATTGGTCCTCAGGAGTCCAGCAGATGAAAGAGAATGGAGTTTCAGATCATTCTAAACTCAGTCTTTGTTCTATGACCCTTCATGATTTACTTCACCATAGGGGGGAAAATTTACCATTACTACTTCTTCACAATGTGTCAGGAAATGAGTATTTTGTAATTACTACTTTCTCCTCAGAAAATGGAACCTATACCTTCACAGCCATTCCCCACCTATGCCATTCTCTCTCACCAAACCTTCTCAACCTCTCAACACCACCACAATTGATTCCTTTATCCCGTCCTCAGATACCTCCTTAAGTTTTCTCACATAAGACCCAAGTCCCCATTACCATTGCAAATGCCTCATTTCAGGCTCTTGCCTTAAACAGTCTGAAATTTTCACTATAGGTCTCTCTCATTTCTGTTTGATTCATTCTCCATTCAGGTAGTCAACATTGTCTCTCTGGGTTGAAAGTCTCATTATAATTCTTACCTCATAATTCTGCAAAGATAATTCTCAAATTCTTCAATACAAAATGTTAAATTCCTTAGTATGGCCCATCTCATTACCTATGACTGAGCCATAATTCCTGCTCTAGGGTTAATATGCAAGGTGATGCAAAAAAATGCAAGGTGATGCAATCCGTAATTGAAAGAATTTACCGTTGGCACAGGAAGCACGCAGATGAAATCTAGAAGCAAGTACAAGCAATCATTTGCTTTTGTTTCAGGACTTAAGGGAGAAGAAACATAGGCCCTTCAACAGGCCTGAGGTCTCCAGTCTAGAATTTTAGGCCACCACACATGGCTGCATGAAGCAGATGTTGTCATTGTCTTTCCAGAATAAAGACCATACTTTCTCCTATTAGGAAATAACTAGGCAGCAGGAGGCTCTGACTGGTCTAAGCCAATCAAGGTAATTGCATTCCTCCTTCCAGTGTGAATGGTTCAGGGATGGGTACATAAAACAGATATAATCAAAACAGCCCATAGCATTCCTCTGGCCACAAAGATTGCTTCAGAGGTAGGCACATAAACTGAGATACTCCAATTATAATAAGGCTCTGGACTTTGATGGATGTAGGAAGACATTCTGTCTCATCCCCTGGCTGTGAAAAAGGGAGCTTGTAGCCTGGAGCTGCTAGCAGTTACTTTGCCACTACCATAAAGCCAGACTAAGGATAAATCAAACACATATGGGAGGAGGAGGGGTGCGAATACTCAGAAAACCACAGAAAAATAGAGCTGCATTCCTGAGGACATTGTGGGGATATTGAATTGTTTATTTCATGCACGGATATAGTTTCTTTATTGTTTAAATCTACACCTACAACCTAAACTGTCCTATTATATACTGCACCCTCTTTCTTTTCCCTCTCCAGTGTAGTTCCTTGATCCTTTTTAAATTCTTTTTTCTCCCAAGCAGCACTCGATGTATTTTATCCATGGATCTAAAGAGGTGCTATCAGCATTTAATTCCTTCTTCTGAGTTTGTTGAGACCTAGAAATGGGTGGATGCTTCTGACCTTGGGGACAGAGGACATAGGAGGTCTTCCCTGTGCACTGGTTGGGAAAATTAGGCCTTCTTTCTCCATATCTCCAGTGTAATTATTATGATGAAATGTTTAGTGTTTTTTGCCGACTTGAATTACTCTCAAAGTTCCCCTCTGCTACCCTTACTTCAGTACATATCGGGCCCTAGTAAATTCAAGGAGGAGGTAAGGGATAAGGAAAGAGAAAATCTCATTGCTCCACAGCACACACTGAATTGTCTGTGGTGGCCTGAACAGCATAAGCTAATAACATTTCTCCACCTTTCCAAATAGTCTTCTCTGCAGTAAGAGATTTGGCCTCCAAAGAAATATCTGGCCTTTCTCCTTGGTCTTGGGTGGGGAGGGATAACCTTTAAATATTTCGTATTTCCCAAGTGATAAGAGCTGTTTTTATTTATAGTGTTCCTGGACCACACCTGATAGTCATGGTGGGGTAGGACACAGGGTAGTCTTTGGGTGGGGGCTGGCCTCACCAGGAAGACCAATCATATGATATTTGATATAATATCAATGATATTGGAGGGGAGGAGGGCTAAAGGTTAAGTTCAACCACTTGGGCACTGATACAATTACCCCCATGAGGAAACCCTAATAAAAGCTCTAGGCATGAGCTGGTGAGTTTTCTTGATTGGCAACACACACCAGTGTGCCAGGAGGGTAATGCATTCTCACCACATGGGAAGAGTAGATAGAAGCTTCACATTTGCCCTATGTGTCTGTTCTTTTTGCTTCTTCTGAAACATGTCCTTTTGCTATAATAAATGTATAAGCATAAGTATAGTGCTTTCCTGAATTCTGTGAGTGGTTCTAGTAATTTATTGAGCTGAAGGGATGGTGGGGACCCCTGAATTTGTAGCCCATTGTCCAGGAGTGAGTGTAGTCCTGGGAACTCCCAAACTTGCACTGGTGTCTGAAGTGTGGGTAGCCTTATGGGGATTGTGCACCTAGCTTATGAACATGGCCTAACTCTAGGTAGTTAGTATCAGAATTGTGTTATGCCTCCCTCTACTTGGAATCTCCTTTCCTGGAATCATAGCCCCATAGATCCTGGTCCATCTTTTAAAATCTAGTTCAAGGATAAGACTGTGAAGCCACAACTACAACTGAGCATTTTCTCTACCATGCCCCCATATTGGCATACACAATTCTATCATATTTCTTGCTATTCTTTTTCATACTTATCTCTGTCCATTTCTGACTACTACCAGCCCAGACTATCAGCCCCTTGAAAACAATAATTTTTTTATTTATATAAATAGTAGGGGCTCAATAAATTTTTGTATGTTGAATCTCATTCATAAGTTAAAATGTGGAAAGGACTAGCTTTAGACTTCTTACAAAGTGGAGATCTCCAGCGCGTAATATAAACAGGAGGAAAGAAGAGAGAAAGAAAACTGTGAGGGAGGCAGGATGTTAATTATTACAGGGGGAACACTGAGAACAAACTTTCCACTTATACCTAAAGAAACTGATATTAAAGCTGAGTCACACACCCACAGTCAGCAAACCCCCCCAGTAGACCTACCATGTTGCCTCATTTAAATTTAACTTAAGCATAGAATCCCATGCTTCCTGCAAACTCTCACTTCCTTCCAGAGGTTGCACTTCCACTAGTAGCTCTCTGTAGGCAGCAAGAAATAAATTCAGCTTTTGTCTCTCAGATTTGAGGCTGGGATCTCAAGAATTGTTATTCTTCTCAACAAATTACAGCCTTACTTCATGGAGAGGACTGAAAACATACCCAATCTGTAATGAATCTGGTATTGTTTACAAAGTTGGAATAAGCCATGTCCCACCTGATGCTGCTTGGCCATTCTTACATTTTCCAGCCTTCCATGAACCTCTCTGCAAGTATTTTGTTCTCTCTCTCATTTAGCTGCTTCCTTTCTTTTCCATTCAACAATGCTCAAGGTCAAATGTCTGAAATTATAAGAATTATCTGGAGAGAGCTTTGGATATACAAAAAAGAACCCTTTGGATCCAAGATATAAATAAATAAAACTTAACAGTTCATTTGCCCTGTTGCTCAATAGCAATAAAGACAGACATTTCTGGTGCCTGAGATTTAACAGTCTATGTAGAACTTTAAGTGGCACAGAAAAGTGACTACAAAATTTAACTTCTGTGGTTTGACTCTGACATTTCACTTAAGGTGGGTATGGCAGATGGGAAACCGGGCTGGAGTATGTTTAGCTAACTAGTAATAAAGTGGTTTGATACTAGAAATTTCCTTTTTATCCCTTTGTTATTGGGTGACATAGCACAAGAAAGCCCTAGCACAGTTTCTGGCACATAGGAGTCACTCAAACATTCTATTAAAAGATGGAATTCAGTGTAAGAAAGAGAAATATTATGGTAGCAGTTTGCTTCTTGTCAGCACCTGACAGGGTTATATTTACTGGGCTCTTAGGGTTGAATAGTGGTGAGCAGAAGTAAGAGATACCATTTCCGGAGCATTTAAAGACCTCAGAGCACTTAAAGACTTTTCTTTGTCCTCTGACAAGGTGACTGGCTGTCTATCAGACAGGATCTCTGAAGGATTGTGCTGAACTGAGCCTTCTAATGATGTGTGATGAACATGACGCAGGAGGAAGAAATAAACCTTTGTTGTTAGAAGCCATGGAGATCATGGGTTATTTGCTATGTCAACAAATCCTGTTCAAACCTGATGATTCAAGGAACAACCTATCCAAGAAATGAAGCTATTCAGGTACTGAAAATACCTCCTGACAGACTGATTTCATCTAAAAGTAATCATTTTGGACATTGACAGCAATATTATACTGAACATATATGTTATTTGAAATTCTTGAAATTAAGGACTCTTCCAGTGCAAACAGTATGAAAACACCTATTCATTTCACCTAATGGTAAAACCACCATTGACAAACTAAACTCTAAAATTGGAGACCAAAGTGAAATTAAAATTGCTGAATCTACTGCTCTAACCCCAGTAGAGACCAAGGCTGCTGGCATAATTGAGGTTTGTCTGCTGTTACCCAGAAGCTGTCGCTAATAATTATAACCAGGGCTCTTTTCTCCCCCCTTGCTCGTTTTCTTCTTAGCGTGAGTCAACAAACTTCATTTTAAGCTCTGTCAGGGGCACTAGTCTTTCTTTTGTTCTTGGCAGAGGGAGGAATATTTTTAGAAAATAACCTTACTATTTTCAGAGGGGGGTCATTATCAGCCACAAAATGCAAATAATGTGTGTCCCCAAGGTCTCTGGTCCCCAGTTAGCGAATTTGAGCTCTCTGACTCCAAACCACAGAAGCCTCACCGTTCTCTATTAGCTCTCCTGGCAGAAACCATTCAGGATGACACAGCCCCTTCTCTTGCTACCTCGGCCTGAGTTCCTAAGGGGGGACAAAAAGGGTTTGGAGTTTTAGAGTTAAAAATAAAATCACATAGGTGGGCAACAGTGGCTCAGTGGCAGAGTTCTCGCCTGCCATGCCAGAGACCCGGGTTCAGATCCCCGATGACTGCCCATGTGAAAAAAGAAAAAAAGACAAAGAAAATAAAATCACATAAATGTTGGGTGCCATAAATCTTGACTTCAGCAAGTGGGTACCCCAGTACTGATTTCCTGGAGATCAGCTGAGTCCTTGTGACAGAAGTGCCATGTAGTTTCCCCTGCTAAGGAACGTTGGGTGTTCTAAGTTGGGTTAGCTCCCCCAACTTGGAAGACTCAATTAATGCAATTGACACAATGTGCCTGGACAGCATCAGTGTCTCAAATAAGAGAAAACATAAATGTTTTGAACAGATTTATAAATTAAGTTTCCAACACCCCTCTGTCTCCTCATGACCCTCCCTCCCTTTAATTGAAATACAGCTCTCTGGAACCCAATACTCTCTTTCCAGAATCCATTAACATTTTCTCAAAAAAAAAAAAAAAGTCCTACATAAGTCCTAAATTGAGCTCGCCTTCTTTAACGTTGTGGCAAAGTGCAATTACAGTTTAAAGGGAATATTTATGTACATTAGTTAACGACATCATTGCAACTTACTGCTCACACATCAACACTTAATTAGTGTAAGCATAAGTGACATAATTGCTACAAGGCATGCATTTACCAGTAATGTGAGGTAATTTCATGCACTATGCACATTTTAAATATCTACTTTATACTTTGTCAGACTGAATTTTTTTAAATCAATAAGGGATATTTACATGGATCAGAAAGCAGACTTCTTCCCTGTTGCAGGAAAATACACTGTTATGGCCTTTTGGAGCATTTAATATCCTAGCAGGATTTTTAAGCCAGAGAGGTTAAAAATGGTCTTCCAACCCTGCCCCCAGGGAAAAAGAGAATCTCCTAATATATGTAGTATCATCCATGTTAATTATATGAGGTGTCCTCTTTCATTTATGACTGTTTAATATGCATTCCCGTGTCCCTCTAGGCATTCCAAATTCTAGTGTAAGAATAATTTCTTGAAATAAAGTTGTCTTGTAAAATAGGGAGTTTCACTAACTTTCCTAGCACTCTCAAAAAGCACAAACACTTCTAAGAAATTAGGAAGTGTGGCCTTTCTAAAATTCATGTTTATGCAAAGTAACTCCCTGCCAAGTACTCTCCAGTGGCATTTCTTACACTTCATGGTCAAGTCCAAACCCCAGCACAGGGCAGAGGAACCTCCTTGATCTGACTCCACTTTCCAGCCTCCTGAGACCATGCACTCCAATCATTCCAAGGGCTCTGCGCTTGTCTCTCTAGAGTGGCTTGTGCTGTGTTCTCCTCCTGAAATACTCCCCACCCCCTGCCTGGACCCTGCTCTCCTTCCACTCTCCATTCAGTCATGTGTCCCTGCTCTGAGCCCCTCTCTCCGCATCAATCCCAATGTATGGCATTATTCACACATCGTCTCCCCCACTAGATATTGGACGAGACTCAAATGACGAATTGGATTTCACTTAGCTGATCTCTGTGTAACCAAGAGGAATACAATTTCCCACGGAGGTAGAAGAACACAGTGATTAAGAAGCCGAGCTGAAGATTAAAACAGCCCTCAAGTCAAGGTGACTTTCATCAAATTGCTTCTCAGGGCCTCAGATTCTTCATCTGGGAAATGGGGAGAAAGGGCCCAAATGCAAACCTCACAGGTTGGCTGACCCTATCTAGAGCTCTTTGGCCATGGACTTGGATTTCCTTCCCTGGCGGACCATTTCCCTAGATCCCTGCTGCACGCCTACCCAGTTCTCTTTCTCCGCTTCCCAGCCTAAGCTAGCGACCTAAACCACGACCGCCATAGAACAAAGCCTGAACAGTGACCGCCACAGTCTCATGCCGTAGGTCCTAAGTTTCCTTTTTATCCCTTCAAGAAGGCAATCAACACTTCACCTCAAGATAGAACAACACTTCACCTCAAGATAGAAGCAGGCTGGATCTAAGTCCCAACTTGTCCCGATGTATCTTATTTAGCAGTTATTGAACTGCCAACTATGTACCAGACAATGTATCGGGAGCTCAGGACCCAGTGGTGAGTGAAAACCACTTCAGAGAGCAAAAATGCATTGTGGGAGTCTATCCAAAGCTGTTTCTTTACCGTGGAGGTACAAATAACCACTCACTTACAGGCTTGTGATGAGGATGAAAAGAAAAAAACATACATGGCATATGCCGTAAACTGCAAAAGGCTATGCAAAATCAGGATTATAAAATTCTAATCCCCTCTCCACTCTTCCAATTCTAAGCCCACATCTTCACCCTTATTAACCTAGCAGTCCCTGTGGCGTAGCTCAACATGCTCTCCCCATTATTTCTGTCTCGAGACCATGCTGGATTCCCTAAGAGTTCCTACCTTCCTGCTCGATAGCCTCACTTTCTATTGCCATCCCCCTTGATGTTAGTCTAATTCTGCTTTGAAACCAAGGCAGTGACAAGTGAAGCTATTTCAGAGGTGCCTGGGGTCGTAAAACATTTTGAAAATTATTTTGCTTTCTCAGTCATGTCAGACTTGAGAGGCATGAAGATTCGGTGGTTCTGAACCAAACACGAGGTAACTTTCTACTTGTGCTCTGGAGAGAGCTGGTGTGATAAACAGCATCAGTGCCAGGCTCTTTGCTGAATGCCAGAGATGGCTTCTCTGAGCCAGTGCCTTGAGTTTTATGCGGCAGCTCTGAGGAAGCTTTGCAACCAAGAGGACCTACAAGGATCCGAAACAGGAATGGGAAACAAAAAAGTCTCTTTCCACCAAAGGATGCTTTAAAAAAAAAAAAATTGGTCAGAAATGGCTCTCTTCTTATCAAGACGAGAGATCCATCAAGCAAGGGGGTTGGGGCAGAAGGGGGAGTAGGGAATGTAGGGCAGATTATTCCTTGTTCACTTTCCAAAAGAACAACTGAGAAAAGTTGTAAAAATCAAAATTGAAATTCTCTAGCCATTTGCTCTTTTCCCTCAGCTTTTAGCTGCCCTCTTTAAATAATGATACTAATCAATCTGATGAATATTGGAGAGCATCAATAAGAAATAGGTTTTTAAGAGTATCTTTAAACCAGGAGTTTTCAAATAGAAGCGGCCTGGAGGTGTCTTACTTATAACTGTGGATGGGAAAAAGAGGTAAAGAATAAGCCAAGGGTTGTGAGACCAAAATCTATACTATGACCACCAAGCTCATAAAATTAACTACCTCACTTTTATTTGTGTTTTTTTTTTTTTTTTTGAATGGAGTACAAATATACATAAGAGGCTCTGCTCCTTAAGTATCAAAGTGACTGGACGAGACAAAAGCAACTTCTAAACATTTTCCTTCCAACTTCATAAAGTAGGTTGTAAGGACTTTAGGGATTTAAATCATACATCATCCATTTCTTTATCCACCATATCACATAATGGATTACTCATAGAATTTCCTCAATCAGTGATTGTTGATTGAATGAGTGAGAAATAACTATGAAAGAACTAAGAGAGAGAAAGAGGGGAGAGATGAAGGGAAGAGAGGAGAAAGGAAAGGAAGATGGAAAAGAAAAAAGGCAAATTGGATAGAGAGTAATTAACATATGAAATTAATGCTCAAAAATTAGAAAATGTGGTTTGTCCATCTTACACTGCTTGGCTGATAAAAAGAAAAAGAATTCCATACTTTGTCAAGGGAAACACGGAGTCATTGTAACTCCTTCTTCCTGTATGTTAACTATCTCCCTTCCTCAGACCTTATTCTGCTATAAGGAAAACAAAGAATGGTACCTTTCCAATAAAATCCCTCTTGCACATGGCTCATTTATCTTCATTTCATGGTTCTCACATCATTCTTTAGAATCTATAGTTCTATAATTCTGGAATACAGTGGCTAAAATGATACCACCTTTGGCCATCAGCTGGTTCTATGTCCAAAAATGTTTTACACATTACAGGCCCAGTCATACAAGTCCCTCCACTAATGCACTAGAAGGATTCAAAGTGCCGTATCAGATTCAGCAGCTTTCAGACAAAGAAAATTATTTTTAATGCACTGTGGCAAAGTAAGCACCGATGGTGCTTTTGACCTTAATTATTTGTGATAACTAGCTGAAGAGAGCCACATGGTTATGAGTTCTCAGAGCTGCAAAAGGATATTTCCACAAACCTCCATCAAGTAACAATTATCGATGATTCCAATCTCTTTCAATAAATATTTCAGAACACGGCAGAATTAAGGTGTCAGTAGGAGACATGCTCAAAGTGACCTCAGGACATGGGTTATTATTTTTCTAGTTGCACAAAAGAGATAGCTTTTAGCCCCCCTCCTCAATCAATTGATTTACTTACATCACAAAACTCCATTTAAAGATTGTAATAGCTAAGAAGTTGCTACTCCGTCTTCTTCCAACTTCTTGAACCATGCTGTTTTCTTCCAAATACTTGAACCATGATCAACTTCCATTCTACTTCATTTAAGTCAAATGATGTAGTCTACCACCTTCAAAAGCACTATCTCTAGGCTATAAGGACGAGGCGCATTTGACCAATGATGGGTCTAAAGACCCTTAAGTTTAGTCAGGGTAAGCACATAAACTGCAAAATATGACCAGTTCATTTTTACATAACTCATCCTCCTAGTTTGGCTTACCATTGAATTTTCAAACTCAAAACTTACATTGCAAAATCAACCATTTGTTATGTTATTTATAGACAAAAGCTGACTCCTTTGCCTTTATAATAATAATACCTACTTTCCTAAAACCTGTATCTAGACTCTGGCTCTTTACTGATGAAAACAAACAAAAGAATTCAAAAAGTTAAAACATCACTAAAAAGGCTCACATCAATTGCATTTGATCTTGGAAGGATCAAGATTCCTCAGAAACATGGACTGAATAGTTTATACCTTTTGGTGCAGCTGGTGCTATGCCTAAGTAAATGGTGGGTACTCAGATAATTCTCACTGACCATGTGTGCATTAAAAATGAAAAGCTTCAGCTAGGCTTTGCAGTAAAATTGAGAATTAAAGCCAAGTTACAAAAGCAGACCCATTGATTCACCTAGGTTATAATTCCAGATTGTCTCTCACAATTTTACCTTTCACTTCTTTGGGTCTGATTCCATTCCACCACCATCTCTGCTCAAAGCAACTGTTGTTACCTTCAAACAGTTTCCAAAGGTACAACCAATACAAGGGTCATCTACAAAATAAAAAGATGCAAAAATTAGCTTGACAACAGACTTCTCATCAGCAACCTTGAATGTTAGAAGATGAAGAAGCACTCGAAGTTTTACAGCATGCTGGACCTAAAATTCTATAGCCACCTAAAGTACCAATCAAGTGTGAAGATAAAATAAAAAAATTAGGATGAGCACAGATGCAGGAGTTTGATAGCCCATTCACCATTTGCAAAGAAGTCATATGAATATGACTCCAACACACACAAAAATAACTGAAGTTAAAAATAATAATAATAACTGAAGTTGAAAACCAGAAAAGGAAAGACATGGTGTTCCAAAAGAGAGAGGCTATTCCAGGAATGCAAGACAATATTCTGGCACTAATTGTTAAGAACTGTAAATGGGTCAAAAAAGTGGTCACAGCCCAAGTGACAGCAGAAATTTGGCATGCTCCAAAAGAGGATTTCTCCAGGAAGAAAGCATAGTCTGTTGAGTAAACAAGACTGGATAATTTGAGAATATGGTGAAAATTCACTACTCATTTGACAACAAAGCAAAAAAAAAAATGCAACAAATAAACAAAAAAACCCAGCATTGACAGAAAGACAATACAAGTAAAAACAGCACAAACAAGAGAGCTACACATCAAAAAGTAACAGTGCACAGATGAAACATGCTAAGATACAACAAGTTTGTAAGTAATTGATAGAATCTAACAAAAGCAAATCCATTTCACCTTGACAATACAGACATTCTTCTTCAGATGGCAATGATGTCTTAACGTAGAAGGAAATATACAATCCAACACCTTTGAGTTTGCAGTAAAAAATATATACATGGTCACTAAAACAAATATTTATTGGTTTTCAGCTTTCAGTAAAAGCTAAAGACAGAGCATGTAATTATTATAGTTTCAGAAAGGAAGATAAATGTTTCATCCATAAACATAAAATTCAAAGTGGACGTGCCAGAAATTGGGAAGTAGAAGGTCAAGAGAGGAGGTGGGAGAACAAGTGAGGATATAAGCATAATCTATGGATTTATGAGAGTAACCACAAGAACTAAAAATAACTGTGTATAAAAGTGGTTTGCCTTTGGGGAGTGAGACATGTTGAGAAGGAATGAGCAGGAAAAATTATGCTTTTCATTTCAAACTCTCTGCTTACAAAAAGGAAGTAAACAAGTAGACATGGTGCATTTCCTTTAAAACAATGATGTAAATGATCATATATTAACATGGACAAAAGGAGCTCTCAGATGTAAAATGCACAGCGTGATCTCACATATATGTTTATATGAATGTACATATGTTAGGAAAAACACCTCAAAGGATATATACCAAAACATTTATGGTTTTTATATCTAGGAAATGGATTATCGGTGATTTTTCATTTTCTTCATATCTTTCCATATTACCTGATTCTTTATTTTCACAATGAGCAGATATCTTAAAATCAAAAATGTTTTACTTTTGAGAATTAATTTTTAAAAGTTTGTCCTTAATCTTATAATTAACTAGTTATAAAATATTGATATAAACATCTAAATTTTCATATTTTTAAAATATTTTCATTTGTTTTTAACATTTTATATAATTGGGATTGTGTATATGCATAATTTTTCTAAGCTATTCACCATTCATTTATTCACGTGTTCATGCCTCCATTATATCACTTATAGTAGAAACTACCCAGCTTGTTAATTTGTCCAACATGTCTGATTTCCCAAAAATATATGATCCTGAAGCTAAAGACTGTTTAATAATTTCTGCAGCCCAAATTCCCTTGCAAACAAAAGGCATGCAATATTTACCTTAATCAAACAGAGAAAAAGTTTCCCGTATATCCTTGTCTGTGTGCAGTTACCAAACATTCCTTTCCGTAAACAGTGTATTGGTGCACGCCAGAGAAAGCAGCAGTAGCTACTGCTCAACAATGCAAAGCCCTCCTGTTGGTCCATCTTCCCTTCAAATAGTTTCCATATTGGAAACTGATTCTCTTTTCCTATTTCTCTAGACAGCTGGGAAAGCTTCCCTCTCCTGGTTCATCATCCAAGCTGAAGAAAGAATAACTTTCATGAAGGCAATTTGTGGGACCTATTTCCTTTAAAACAATGATGTAAATAATTGAATATTAACGTGATTATTTGTGGGAGTTCTGTTGGGGCTACAGAAGAAGGATCATCTGCCCCCAGATACCTCATCTAAAACTAATGGGGCTCCTCCTCCCCAGGAAGAGATCCCCTCCCTTTCTACCATCAAGTTTCCATTATTTCAGATTCATTGTGTAATATTCCTCATTCTCATAATGAAACAACAAATTAAATTCCCAATTTTAGTGAGTCATCATTCCTCTAATGGTTGCCTTCATTAGTTTCTTAGGATTGCCCTAACAAGTCACTACAAAGGGGTGGTTTGCAACAACAGAAATGTATTCCTCAAAGTTCTGGAGTCTAGAAACCTGGAATTGAGGTGCTGGCAGCGTGGTGCTCCTCCTGAAGGATATCAAGGAGAAGAAGGCTATGGGGAGAAGAGCTCTTTGTCTCATCCAGCTTCTCACAGCTCCAGGCAGTCCTTGACTTGGGGCTGGATAACTCCAGTCTCTGCCTCCACCTTCAAGTGGCCTTCTTTTCTCCTCTGCTTCCACTTGCTCTCCTCTTCTCTCTCTTTTATGGATGCTTTTATTTAGGGTCCACTCAAATAATCCAGAATCATTTCATTTCAAGGTCTTTAACTTAATTACATCTGCGAAGACCCTTTTTCTAAACAAGGTCACATTCACAGTCTCCAGAGGTTAGGTCACAAACACATCTTTTTGTGGACCACCATTCAACCCTTGACATTGCCCTGCTGACAGGAGAACCAGAGAAGCTGGGGCAAAAGATGAGGTTCGCAGGGGTGACAAGGAAGTCCTTTAAGAGAAATAAGAGCCCAGACAAAGGAGAGAGGAAAAAACAGTTTCAGACCTTATGGTTTCTTCTAGAGTAACTCTCATTTGATCTGGAAACTAATTTCAGTCATTACCTTTCCTACTAATGCCAAACTTATTTTCTCATAAACATTGTATATGCCTCGTGCCAGAAGATTAATTTATACTGCATTTCCTAACCAGACTCAACAATACGCAGAAAAGAACATGACATGCTTTAAAATGTAAAAAAAAAGAAGAAGAAGAAGAAGAAAGAAAGAAAAGAAGCATATTTTACTAAAGTTTCAATAACTGTACCTGTTGCGATAATAATTTTGAAGGCAGTTAAAACATTTTGAATATTATATATACATAAAAAACACACAGATTACCAGTGAATTTTCACGAACTAAAATACCCTAGTGACCGCCACACAAATTAGGAAAAAACATTTTACTAGCATTCTGGAAACCCCCTTCATGATTCCACCTAACCTAAGGTAAACACCATCCTGAAGTTTTATCACCATCGTCTATTTTATTTGTTTTTAAAATTTATAAAAATAAAAAATATAGAAAAGTACTCAGTAAATATTAACTACCATTACACACACAATTATAAAAACTTTTTTGCTAAATCAAGAAGAAATAAGGAGTTAATTCCCCCAAGTAAACCCTAAACAAATTTTATAACTTATGATCTCAGGTTCATTCCCCTTATTCTTGAAAGAATCTGGACTCAGGGAGAAGTTAAGTGACTAAGCAAAGATCACACACATACAAACTGACAGAATTGTGGTTTGAATCTAGATCTCACTCCAACGTAAAGACGCTTCACACTATTCCACACTACCAGATGAATAATATGTCACACTTTCATCAAATAAGCATAACCTCACTTAGGAGTTATAAAGTCCAGAAAATTGAGCTCAGCAAATGCTAGGTTCTCCCTCTGTGGAAAAGAGAGCCTGCTAGTGACACTGCAAAGAAAGGCCTTCACTGGTGTGGGTACAAGCCTGAAGACAGGTATAGCTATGTCTACATGTATTTATTAAAGATTCTCCATTCATCGGGATACAAAAAAGAGTCATTGTTCTCAAGTGTAACATTGTTGAATTCCCCTTTCCCATCCTTTAATAGCATCTTAGGCAGATCCCACCACTTTCTAGGTATTTTCGAAAAATCCAATCCAATTTAATATTTCAATCTCAAATCCAATTGAAAGCTAGTAACTTCTATCAAAGACCAGTCCAATGGCTCAAGGAACTTTCTGAGAGGAGGTAGGATGACCAATTTCATAGCTTCCTTCATCACTACAACTTTGAATTATGGTGGGGAAGAATATAGTCTAGTTCTGGGTTGTCTCTTTTGTTCCTTTCCGATTGATCTTGATCATTATGGTTGGGTCCAGGAAGGAGAAACAAGGAAGACAGGTCATTCTATGCAATTGACCACCTCTCATTAATGAGTGGGCATTGCTGGTCTCTATCTGGTTCAGTCTATATAATGGTGATAGGCCACGCCCATAAGGCAGCACCAGTGTCGGGTCCTATGACAATGTACTTGTTTCCACTGAGCATCAGGATTCTTAAGAGCAGACATTTTTACATTTTGGACTGGATAATGCTTTGTTGTGGGGAACTGTCCTGTGAATTGCAGGAGGTTTAACAGCATCTCTGGCCTTGACCCATGAGATGCCAGTGGCACCCTTCTGCGACATCCAAATTGTCTCCTGGAGGGCAAATTCATCCTCACTGAGAATGACTGACTTAGATGGTGTGATGGTTCGGTTCTGGTGTGAACTTGGTCAAATGATGAAGCCCAGTTGTCTGGTCAGGCAAGCACTGGCCTGACCATTGCTGTAAGGATATTTCATGGCTGGTTGATTAAATTATCCATCAGTTGATTGCATCTGTGGCTGACCACAACTGCGATCAACTAAGGCATGTCTCTCACAACAAGGTAATCCAATCATTTGGCCAAGTTGATGCCAGAACATAACCATCACAAATGGTCTATGCAGACCTTTTGAGCAGCCTCACCAGTGATCCTCACCTTCAAACCCTGCACTGGGTGGAGTATACCTTTTCTTAGCCTAGATGCAACCTGGGCAGTTGAGGATATTTGACCCAGCATTTAGTCTCTGTAGTCCTTTATGGATAACCATCTAATAGCTGTGG
The DNA here is from genome assembly GCA_004026745.1 of Myrmecophaga tridactyla. Taxonomy (NCBI): domain Eukaryota; kingdom Metazoa; phylum Chordata; class Mammalia; order Pilosa; family Myrmecophagidae; genus Myrmecophaga; species Myrmecophaga tridactyla. The sequence continues at coordinate 28,631 of PVIY010014537.1, forward strand.
TTCTCTTTACAGCGCTCCAAGAAGAAAATTAGAGTCAGACGATCCCCATCTTTTCTGTGAAAGGCACTGTATCACCAGCCCTTCTGTTCTGCTGCTATATTTCAGTAAAACTGCAGGCTTCAGAAATTCCCAGACAAGAAGTCACCACCTCTATGTTCATAGTCACCCCCAAACTCTAGCATAAATATTTCAAATTATCCCAAGAACTACTTCCATGCACTGCTCAAGCAGCGGGTCATGATTAGATCTGTAACTTTTTGCAGCTTAGCAAGACTTTAAGGAGGGAATAACATTGTAAATCCCCCTGCCACTTTTACTGATATTTCCCCATTATTTATGAAGCATTCTAAAAGCCCATCACTTGATTTTCAGGGAAAAAGTCATTCCCCTGTGCTTCATCATAGGGAGGGAAGAATATCTCCTTTCACTATGACTACAACACTTCCTACAAGACTGCAGAACACAATGGATCTCTCCATTTCCCAGTCTTGTTCTTATTGACTCAAGGTAGGGACAAATTTGAAGAAGAAGAGCAGGTTCTGCTTCTATTTAGATGGCTGGCCCTAGCTTTTGGTGTCTCCATTTAAATGATAGTACTTGGAGCCTCTTTAGCATTGAGCCCTCATTACTCTTCCTGAAACAACAGGAAGAGTTCTATTCAGCATCATGTTATATGTCATATATCCTTGGTATTTTAATAGCATTAAAAAAAGAAAGCCATATTCTCAGCATTGCAAAGAGAAAAATAGCTCTTCTTCTGTCCTTTCTGCCATACATCTCAAAAAATGCCTTTCAAGACAATAGCAACTTGCTTATATGAACCCAGGTGAAGGTTCTATGATGCACTGACATGTCTGTTAGGTGATTTCATGGACTATATACCATAAACATGGTTGACTTGTGGAATTATCTCTTTACATTGCTGGCTGGGAAATTGTTTTCAAACACTGGTCAAGGTCTGGATGGCATCCTTCTAAGTGGACATAAATCACTACCTTGAGTGCTCATAACAATACTGAGACAGGAAATGATCTTGGCAGACACCTAACCCAATCCCTCATCTGATGTTCCAGTGACTTCCTTTTACCTTTGGCCAGGTTAGCTTATACATAAAGCAGAATGCTTGAGAAATATAGCCATACTAGAAATCCATGTGCATAAGCCCTCCCTGGAAAGTGAATGAAGCTATGTAGGGAGAACTGTTTTCCAAGAAGCTGATCTTCAAGATACTTGACTGAATAGGAAAACACTGCCCAGGTTCCTGCTTACTACCTGGGCACTGTGCCATTCTATTCCCCACCATGGGGTCCACTAGGTATGAATAGTAGAGTAAAAAGAGAACATCTCAAAAATGTGGTAGTCTTAACCTAAGACAAGCAGTTAATTGGACAGTCAACTTTGGGCAAGTTCATTAACCACTTCTGTATTTTAATTTTTTCATCTTATAACATGGGGATAAAATGAGAGAATGATAAATATTAGTTCAGTTGTTAAATTTCACAAATCTCACCTTATATGTACATTATCCAAAACTCTTCATCCCTACCCTACTCACTTCACATCTGAGTTTTCCCACATCCCTCTGCTAAACTTCCAGCTACATTATCTAAATCCTTACACAGCCCCTTCCACCATGGTTGATGTTATACTCCTGAAACATCTGTGTAGTTACACCAAACTTTCACAGTGCGGAAGGCAATACTAAGGGGGTGGGTTGAGTATTAAATTTCAGGCACTGCTATAACAACTTCAGTGGCTTAAATCAAACAGATTTATTATCGCACAATTCCACAGGTCAGCAATTTGGGTTGACTTAGCTGGCTTCTTTGCTCTGGGTTTCACAAGGCTAAAATCAAGATGCTTATAGGCTGGGTTCTTATTGAGAGGTCCTGGAAAGAATCTGTTTCCCACCTCATTCAAGTTTTTGGCAGATTCCAGTTCTTTGTGATTATTAGGACTAAGTTTCTGTCATCTGTGGCCTACCCTACCTCCTAGAGGCTCTTTTCTACTCCTTGAAAGAAAGCCCTCCATCTCAGAGCTAGCAATGGGAATTCAATCCTTCTCATCCTTGAAATCACTCTGACTTCTTCTGTCAAATCTCCTGTTTCTAGCCAAAGAAGTTTTCTGCTTTTAAGAGCTCATGTAATTAGATTGGACCCACAAGGATAATCCAGGATCAACTCTGTCTTGGTTTTCCACAGCTGCTATGACATATACTACACAATGGATTGGTTTAAACAATAGGAATTTATCATCTCATGGTTTTGGAGGCTTGAAGTCCAACCACAAGGCATTGACAGGGATTGCTTTCTGAGTCTGTAGGGTTCCAGCAATTCTCTCTCACATGGCAGCCTCTCTCTCCTTGTGTCTGCCCCTCTGGTTTCTGCAGCATTCTGGCTTCTACTAACTGTATCCAAATTTCCTCTGCTTATAAGGATCCAGTCATATGGTTTAAGGTCCAACCTCATTCAGTTGGACCACACCCTTAATGTAAAATGACATCATCAAAGGCCCCTCTTACAAATGGGTTTACACCCACAGAACAAGGGCTAGAACTTGAACATACAGTTATGGGGGACAGGATTCAATCCCTAACTATCCCTTTCTCTTAAGGCCATACCTTTAATTACAACTGTGACTTTTTCCTTGTCACTTAATATATTCACAGGTTCCAAGAATTAAGGCAGTGCCATTATAATATCTAGAGTAAGGACATTAGAAAAGAGGTTAAAATATTGTACTTTAAATTATCTATGCAAGTTAGAATTGACAATCTTGCCCAAAACATAGCTGGTTGAGAAATTCTGTCTATACAAATTCATATGCAAATCTGTGTGTGTACTCTGATTTATAACTGAATCTGGTTAGCTGTAGTCCTTAACAATGTCTCTTTCCCAACTTACCACTAAAAGTAATTTTATACACAAAGAAGTACAAAAATCTCATAATCTCATCAAATTAAAATAAAGCCTGAAATTATTACCTGAATTTTAGAGGAAATTCCACTGAATACTCATAGAAATGAATCTTCACAGGGGAGCTGAACTAGACCCTGCTTTCTGGAAGTTGAATAGACTTGCCAGCTCTAAAAGATGGTACATGGTTAGAGAATGTTGTATTCCTTCCCCACTGTCTGATGTTTGGTTTAGAATCTTGAGACCCAGTTCCACCAGGAAATGAATGGGTGGTTGTTCTGCTGCTGCAAATAACAAGGCATTGAGATGGCAGCAAACTGCTCTTACTCCCCATCACCAGCACTGCCCTGTGCTGTACCCATTCCGATTTCCACTTCCTCCAAACCATAAGGCAGAAGCTGGGGAAGACCTGAGAGGTTGGGCTCAGAAATGGGAAGGGGAGACATATATTCCAGAAACAGTCCACTCTGCCCTCCACTCCCCTCTCTAAGATTTGGAACTGGATAAAGAGCAAAGGAGAGCACCAAAACTTAAGCCTTTCTAGAGAAAGGGAGGAAGAGATGCAAGATGTGAGAATGAGCTAGACCAAGTTTTTATAACCAGAAGTCACCAGAAAGTTACAAAAATACTTCAAGATTCCAACCAGTGGTGGAAAAGGGGACTTTGACAATGCATTTAAAAAAACATAAGACAATTGTATGTATTTATCTACTTTTCATTGAAGTGGTTATTCATGGAAGAACTTAAAAACCTTACTTCCCATTTACCATTTCTGGAGCTGGGGGTGGGGCTAGAACCCCCAAGGGCTATGCAAGTTAGATGGGTTGAAATTGTTTCTAATGAAAAAAAGAATACAAGGGGAGAAAAAAGCTAATGGCAGGGGTCAATTATAAAAAATCTCATGGTAAGTGCTATGAAGCAGACCTAGAACACAGTATGTTCAAGACTCACCATTCAACAATTAATATGACTAGGAAACTGGATGATCATGGTGATATGGTAAAAAAAAAAGCATGAAATAAAAAGACAATTAGAAATTCCAGGTAAAATAGAATTCCTCAAAAAGCTATTATCTACACATGCCAAAATACAAATTATGGGGCAAAATACAAATTATGGGGCAATCTGAGCAATTGATAGGTAAAGAGAATCCATTTGACTTTGTATAGATTTTTTCCCTTAAATAAGCAATAATTCAGTGGCATAGAATTTCATCTCTTCATGGATCTAATTATGCTAACTGGTTCTGAATTTTTCAAAATATTTATATAATCACAATACAGGAAATTCTCTTCAGTGGTTTTCAATGTTCAGAATCAACCTAGAGACAAATTATAGAATACTTCATCATAGATATACATCGTAAGGTTTGACAGCAGAAAAGTAATGGCTTAGCTGACAAAACTGGAGATGTGGGCAGGAAAATATGGAAGGGCTGAAATTATCTGATCTTAAAAATTGGGGGATGCTCAGACTTTCAGAGGCTACTTGGCTGAGCCCTATGACCACAGACAATAAAACCTACTTCCTGAAACTTTGGAGCCTTGACCCTGGTTTGTTCTGTTTCCGTGTAACATTCCAGGAGGCTTGAAGCCTTGTCTCTGTTTCACACAACATTTCTGAGGGTTCATCAGGGATCAAGAGGCTGGTAAAATAATCACCTCCCTCGCCCATGGTGGCAGTGGCTTGGGGACTGGAGACCCAATGGAATCCAGTGCCAGCAATGGGACTTTTCGCCATCTCTCAGATTCCTGACCTCCCCAGGTAGGGAGCCTGTCACCACTGGAGTGGCAACAGATCCTTGGACAGTTTCTGGAACCAGCTTTCAGGGAGCACCACAGTGCCTGACTGTCACCCCAACAGCTGTCAGAGTTGTGGAGATCATCCCGTGAATTCACTGCTTGGGTCAAGAGGGCCACCACAGACAACCCCTGGGAATGCACCCCGATCCTGAACACCGACGCACATTATTCCCCGGAAGCCACTGCGCCCTTCTCCATCGCAGCAGAGATCAACTGACCAGCCTGCAACTGAGGCCTAAATGACCATCATTGCCCTGCTCTAGCTCACTGGAAGCAGGTAGTCAATGCACAGCCAAAGACTGAGGAATCAACACATGGACATCCCGGCCTGCCAGGTCTGTGGACTAATTGTCTTTTCTTGCTCTTTGCATTTGTCTTTCATTTAGCGGTTTTAGCCCTCCTGGAAATAGGTTGCCTGGAGCTCTTCCCAAAAACCAACTTTACTCTAATTTGGTGGGATCTCTCTTACCCAGGTAACCTCCCTCTTCCTAGCCGCTGCCCAGAGTGTGTGTCTCCATTTCTTCTCTAAGGTTAATTGTACGTTCATATCATGGCTCTCCCCATAACCAGCACAATGTGCCTCACTCCTCTGTTTCTGCTCGGCATGGCCATAAGCCCTTCCAAGGAGAATGACGCATGCCAGGCATGCCTCAAGACTGCCTATGTTGGAAAAAGATAAAAACTATAACCAATATTCATGTCAGGTTAGTTCTCAGACCTGCATTATTCTGTATGCACCCTAAAGGAAGGTCCCCTTTATGCTGCAATCTCACCTCTCCAGGTTCAGTAGTGCTGTTTTTTGCTACTCTAGGGTGGCAAGGCTATTGCCATAACCCCTAAAAAGGGAAACAGTTCCCAAGTCCACCTGGCCTTCAACACATGTACAATTTCACCCCCCACTGAATCTGACACCTTTTCCAGTACAGTCCTCCTGGTGATCCAATGCATACAAAATTAGGGGGGAGTGCTTGGCTGTGCTGAGGTGAAGGCCTCCTGGGAGCTGGTGCCATGCAGTTTGTCTCTTGCCCAAAGCTATGAGCTGAACCCTCACTAGAAAAAAGAAACCTGGGTTCCCCAAAACATGTGACCAAAGCCGGGGCCCCACAAGCAGATGAGGGAATCCCAAAGCAGGAGCTGGGCATGGAGGCCAGGGGGCATAAGTTGCCAAGGAGACAGATCGGACCCTCTCGGTGGGTGTTGCCCCTCCCTCACTTGCACACCTCACATCACCCTGATTGGCCCCAGAAGATGGCTGGTTAGACAAAGATGGGTAAGACTCCTCAGGGGAAGAACAATCTAAGACAGGCACAGTTGTAAAGGGGCCATCAGGAGAAAACTTGGGGCCAACAGAGGTGGGGCACAGACCCTCACCCCCCAGCTTTACAGGGGCCTAAACTCTGCATATCTACATTGTTTCCCATGTCCAGCTCGGATTGGGACATATCAACACCTGTAACAAGAAAAGAACAAAATATAGGTGATGCTATTGCCCACTTGCGTGGGCAAACATCAAAGTGGGGAATGTTGCAAGCAGCCCGTTTGTTAAAGCCATTTCCTATTGCAGCAGGCAGGCCCCTGTTTACTCAAGCCATTCCCTGTTTGAAAAATCTCCCAGGCCCCAAGGACAGTCAATAGGCAGGGTTAGAGAGGTCCCTGTGAAGCCCCCTCCTCCCTAACGGCTCAACTGCTTCTGTAAATCCACTTCACACCCTTTCTGATTTAAACTAGCCAATTGTTTACCTTGTCTTTAACATGTCATCCTGTCTATAAAACTGATGTTCACCTTTTGTTCTGGGCTCAGACTTTCAGAGGCTACTCAGCTGAGCCCAATGGCCATAGACAATAAAACCTACTTACTGAAAAAAAAAAAAAAATGAGGGATTCAAGAGATTCTACCTTTATCTAATGGATCGAGAAATAAAATAAATAACTTAAAGTTACAAAAATAGTAAAAGAATGTAAAACCCAATTAACAAAATGATATGAATATTGAAAATAAAAAAAAAAACTATCAAAATTGGAAGAAAAGGGGGAATAAAGGAGAACAAGTAAGAAAAATCCTTTGTCAATGACAGTGCAGTGGATGGTCAGTTAATGAAAACATTATTTTAGTGGAGGTTTGCATCCCTTCTGATGGATCTGCATTCCTATATTTAGAAATTTAGGTTGCTACTAACATGTCGCTATTCGCAACAACATTGAGTGGAAAGCCTTGGATATCACCTCTCTATTTCCTTAGGGGATGTTTCTAGAAATTGTCAGACCAAAGGGATATAAACACCTTGAGGAATATGGTACATATTACCAATTGGGAGGTCATTTCATCATACTGGATATAGCTACAATGGCAAAACAAGACCAAGAGTCTTTTGTGTGTGTATGTATGCTGTATGGTGGGGTCACATTTCATTGTTTTTTCATGTAAGTACCCTGTTATTGCACCACCATTTGTTGAATTTTTGTTTGTTTGTTTGTTTGTTGGGAAGTGCACGGACCGGGAATTGAACCTAAGTCTCCCACATGGCAGGTAAGAATTCTACTGAAACACCCTTGCACTCCCAAGTGTCTTTTTTAAAGTTGTTTTTTTTTTTTTCCAATTTGTATTTTGAAATATTTGAAGATTCACATGCAGTTGCAAGAAATAATACAGAGAAATTCTGTATATCCTTTACCCAGTTTCTCCCAATGGTAACATCTTGCAAAACTATAGTAAAATATCACAACCAGTATGTTGACTTTGTTACAATACATTCATCTTATTCAGTTTTATTTTCACTTGTGTGTGTGTATGCGTGTGTGTATTTAGTACTACGCATCTTTCATAGCTATAGATTAATATACCCACTACTACAGTCAAAATTCAGAAGAGTTCCGTCAACACAGGGATCCCTCGTGTTACCATTTTATAACTACTCTCACCTACTCCTCCCCTCCCCTTTTGCTAGCCCCCAGCAACCATAATCTATTCTGCATTTCTGCAATATTGTCATTTCAAGGATGCTATCTAAATAGAATCTTTCAATACGGTAACTTCTTGGGATTGGCTTTTTTTCACTCAGCATAATTCCCTTGAGGATTCATCCAAGTCCTTGCATGTATCAATAGCATGTTCCTTTTTGTAGCTGAGTAGTGTCGCATGTTATGGGTACATATCAGTTCAATTCTGAACTGGGGTCAATTTTTAAACATTTATTAGAGTGTCTGAACTTGCCTACTTTATGAAAAAAAAAAGACTTGTTAACTTATCTGAACAGATTTGCTTTGGCACTGTAAAAGAAAAGGCAAAAAACTAAATCCAACAGCACATTAAAGGAATTATGCACCATGACCATCTTATCTCAGGCATGTAAGGGTGGGTCCACACAAGAAGATCAATTAATGTAATGCAAGATATTAACAAAATAAAGGGGAAAATCACATGATCATCTCAATTGATCCAGAAAAGGCATTTGACCAAATCCAGCATCCTTTTTTCATGAAAACATTTACAAAAATAGAAAGAAAAGGAAACATCTTCAACATATGAAAAACCACAGTTGATATCATATTCAACAGTGAAAGACTCAAAGCTTTCCCTTTAAGATCTGGAACAAGGCAAGGATGCTCAGTGTCACCCCTGTTATTCCTGGAAGGAAGCTCTAGCCAGAGCAGTTAGGCAAGATAAAGAAATAAAATGCATTCAAATTGGAAAGGAAGTAAAACTTTTACTAATTGCACATGGCATGGTGCTATATATAAGGAGTTCCCCAAAAATCTATAACAAAGCTACTAGAGCTAATAAATAAATTCAGCAAAGTGGTTGGGTACAAGATCAACATGCAAAAATAAGCAATGAGCAAGCTGAGGAAGAAATCAAGAAAAAAATTCCATTTACAATAGTAACTAAAAGAATCAAATATCCAAGAATAAATTTAACCAATGATGCAAAGGACTTATATACAGAAAACTACAAAACTTTGATAAAAGAAATCAAAGAGGATCTAAATAAATGGAAGGACATTCCATGCTCATGGAGTAGAAGACTAAATATTGTTAAGATGTCCATTCTATCCAAAATGATTTACAGATTCAATACAGTCCCAGTTAAAGTTCCAACAGCCTACTTTGCAGAAATAAAAAAGCTTATTATCAAATTTATTTGGAAGGGTAAGGGCCCACAAATAGCAAAAACATGTGGAAAAAGAAAAAAAAAAGTTAGAAGACTCACACTTCCTGACCTTAAAGCTTATCACAAAGCTATTAAGCTTTGTCAAAAATCGCATGGTTCTAGTGCGAGGATAAATACACAGACCAATGGAATCAAACTGGAAGTTCAGAAACAGACCCTCATATCTCCGGTCAATTAATTTTTGATAAAGCTGCCAAGTCCACTCAGTTGGGGGAAAAAATAACTTTTCAACAAATGATGCTGGGAGAATTGGGTTTCCATATGCAAAAGAATGAATGAGGATCCCTATTTCACACCATATACAAAAATTAACTCAAAATAGATTGAAGCCCTAAAATATAAGAACCAGGACTGTAAAACATCTAGAAGAAAATATAGGGATGCATCTTCCAGATTGTGTGCTCAGCAATGGCTTCTTAGACTTTACACTCAAAGCAAAAGCAACAAAAGAAAAAATGGATAAGTGGGGCCTCTTCAAAATTAGTTCAAAGGACTTTATCATAAAAGTGAAAAGACAATTGTTTCAGTTTGCTAAATCTGCCAGATTGTAATATACCAGAAATAAGTTGGCTTTTAACAATGGGGATTTATTAACTTATAACTTACAGTTCCTACGCCATGAAAATGTCCCAAATAAGCCATCAATAGGATGATACCTCAACTCTGAAGAAACTGCTGGCATTTGTCAGATAGCCAGGCACATGACCAGCATTTACAGGTCCTTTGCTCCCAGATCTTGATGCTTTTGGCTTCTGATTCTAGTGGCCTCCACTCTGAGCTTCTGTGGGTTCACTTTTAGCCCTCCCATGGCCTTGCTTTCCAAGCTCTCTGGGAGTTTCTCTCTCTTATCCTCATAAAGGACTCCAGTAAAGGATCAAGAACCACCCTGAATTGGGTGGGTCACATCTCAATTGAAACATCTAATCCAAACATCCCATCTTTAATAGTTCTGTACCCACAAGAATGGATTAAAAGAACATGGCCTTTTCTGGGGTACATGTAGCTTCAAACCAAGCATAACAACATACTCAATGGGAGAAAATATTTTGAAACAAGATATTCTGAAATCCATTAAGGGTTTAATATCCATTATATAAGAAATCCTTCTTTAAAAAGCAAACCACTGCCATGCCAGAAACTCGGATTCAATTCCTGGTGCCTACCCATGCAAAAAAAGGAAAAAGAGAAAAAAAAAACCCATCCAATTTAAAAAATGTGCAAAACACATGAATAGACATTTCTCCAAGGCGGGTATAAAAATGGCTAAAAAACACATGAAAAGATACTCAACATCATTAGCTATTAAGAAAATGCAAATCAAAACCACAATGAGATACCATTTCACACCCACTAGTGTGGCTACTAATTAAAAAAAAAGAAAAATAGAAGTGTTGGAGAGGATCAGAGAAATAGAAACACTCATTCATTGTTGGTGGCAATGTAAATTGGTGCAGCTGCTGTGAAAGATAGTTTGGCAGTTCCTCAGAAAGCTAAGTGTAGAATTACCCTATGACCCAGCAATCCCTCTACTAAATATACGCCCCAAATAATTGAAAGCAGGGATGCGCATAGATATTTGCACACAGATATTGACAGCAGCATTATTCACAATCGACAAAAGATGGAAGCAACCCAAGTGTGTCAACTGAAGAATAGATAAACAAAATATGGTATATATGTGCCATGAAATAATATTCAGCCAGAAAAAGGAGTGAAATTCTGGTTCATGCAACATTGGTTCCTGAATCTTGAAGACATTATGCTGAATGAAGTAAGCCAGCGCAAAAGGACAAATATTGTATGATTTCACTGATATGAGATCATTGAAATCAGCAAACCCATAAGAGTTAGAATCTAGAATATAGGTTACCAGGGGCTGGGCTGAGGTTAGGGAATGGTTGGGGTAGGGAGAGTTAATGCTTAGTTTGTATAGAATTTCTGTTTAGGTAGATTGTAAAGTTTTGGAAATGGATGGTAGCGATGGCAGCAAACCAGGTGAGTGTAATTAACAGGACTGTGTTATACGTGTGAATGTGGCTAAAAGGGGAATTTTCAGTCACATATCTATTACTAGAATAAAAATTAGAAGATGAAACAGGACTGTACAGCACAGCGACCCCTACTGTCAACGAAGGAGTATAGTTAATAGCATGATTCTAAAAATGCTCTTGCCTGAATTATTTTAAAAATGAAAACCAAATTCAATTGGAGTTAGAATGGGAGGAATTAGCACTATGAAATGGTTATGATTTAGTTTTCAAGGTAAGCCTAGAGTTGATACTACACCCATTTTAATACGAGCTTTTACTAAGCCTTTTCTAAGGTTCAAAAATGTTAAAACGTTCACAAAACTACTAAATAGATAAACTATTATTAAAATGCGACTCTTGGGCGGGCCACGGTGGCTCAACAGGCAAGAATGCTAGCCTGCCATGACAGAGGACCCCGGTTCGATTCCCAGTGCCTGCCCATGTAAAAAAAAAAAAAAAAAAGCAACTCTTTTCCACCTTAAATCTGTGCCCCGGGCCTCCACTATACAACACCGCCTCGATTGAAAAACAGCACCCACCTGGGAAAAAGAGTGAAACCAGCTACCAATGAGCTGTATCTAAGAGCAAAAGTCCAACTGCCTCCCTCCCTGTTGACTTCAACTACAGACACTTTTTTCACACCTGGATCCAATTATTTCACATCTCTATCACCCATAATTAGAAATCCCAAATCCTCCATCTCCTAATGAAAGAGCTTAACCAGGAAAAAAAATGAATGAATAAATCTAGAATCAATTGATGGTATTTGTGGCAAATATGAGTATGGGAAAGAAATCTCTGATAGGATGTTCCAATAAGGAATTAAGCACTTGGAGATAAAATAGGCCCCCTTCAATTCCTCCCACATGCTGGCACACTACTGCTCCACAATTTTTTTGTCACAAACCTTCAGATAAATCATCAGACCCAATACCTCTCCTGTCAAGCTGGCTGCAAAATGACAGCAGGGCACTGAGCTGGGGTCCCAGGACCGTCCCCCTGCTAGCCCCATGTGTGTGGCCACACCCCTGCTCACCCCTTGGAGAAGAGGGCATCGCTGACTAGACAGGGATAAATTCCTCCCTGGCATGCTCATCAGACACTAAGCCAAACTCACCTCCTTCCTCCTCTCCTTTCTTCCCCTATCCAGTTATTTATAGAGACCACAGGTGAATCAGGGAAAATTATTACAATGCAATGACGGCTGCAAGGCTGGAAGCTAAAGAAGATGGATTATCATGGCTCTGACATGATTTGTATGGATTTCCAAAATTAAGCTGTTCGCTTAGAGTGACCGCCTTCTCCCGCCCTGGGCATCGCAGCTGCCCTGGTGAGAACCCACCTCAGCACTTGTGAGCCCAGAAAGCTGAGCACGTTTCCCATTATCTTTCAAGCGAGTGTAGGGTTCTTCTGGCCCCTTGGTAATAGCAGGGCTGCTGGTGAGCAGAGTGATAAACACCTACTGAGAGGGATGTAACGTGAAAAGATCTCATCACCTGCCATTAGCTCCGCTGATGAATAATGCAGCATTTTCTGTGGCAGGTGTCAGGGGTGGGAGGAGAATTGCTCGGTGAATTCTCTGGTAAGCACTTCAGCATAAAGTAAGAGGTGAGAGTAACGTGCATGTGACAAAATTACACAAGCTATTGTGTTTTAAAAGAAAGGGGAACTTTTACTTCACAAATACCTGGTAGGTTTCTTTTCTTTCTTTCTCTGCCCTTACAGTCAAGGCAGGCTGATGCTACTTTCTCTTAAACTTTTACCAAGCTCACCTGAACCACTCACAAAGGAACAGTTTCTCTTCAGTAGCTTTACTCAGCTAATGGCACATTTCTCCCTCTGGTTCCAATTCTTTCACTTCTTGGTCATAGTTTGTATATGTGGGCCTTTGTTGTGTTTCGTTAAACTTTCCAAGCTTGGGTTAGGAATATCAAATAAGGGCAAGTGTATTAATATCTGTGTGCCTTTATTTCCACACGTGCATATATACACATGCATTAAAAATTATAATTTTGGCCAAAAGGTCGGGTAGTTCATAGGACTGTTACTTTTGTGAACCTGCCTGAAGAATGTATCAGACCAGCAGATGCTAAGATAAAAATAGGATCCATTATTGGTTATTCATAGCATATAATTCATCTATCCTCAGAACATAAGGTGAGATGATTTGTAGCCTCAGAGTTTATCATGAGAAAGACTTTTGATGACATTTAGGTCAACTTTCCTCAAAACTGATGCAATTTCTGAGCACTCAGTAGTTTCTAAGCCATTCATTATATAACTTCCACTGTAGCAGGACATAAGAATTAATTCTAAAAATAAGTTACCACCCCCTCCCCAAATCCCACATTTTCTAAGATCAAAATGCAAACTTTTCTTGTATTGAGTATCATTATTTAAGGTAAGGAGGAAAATTAAAAGGATGAAAATGGAAATATCTCTGTGGTTAAAATGAGGCTAGCGAAAATTTACCTGTGGTGGACACTGTTACCACCTAAAATATTCCTGGAATAGACAAAATGACTGCTTATTCCCTACATGTAATTCTGGATCGATCCATATCAGTGGAGCAAAAACTGCTTGGCCTTTCTCCAGACACTTTGAGGGAGGGAAAAAGGCAAGTCCAGACTGAAGTATCATGGTAAATTAAACAAATTAAAACAAAACGAGCCTTTGACTCTCTTGATGGTCTTTCGTCACTTTGGCCATCACCATTGGAGACTAATAAAAAATATCAATAAAGTGATTCAGTAGTCACAATCATTTGTTAAATCCTATCTGCTCTGTTACAACTCTTCTTCCCATTTGGTCCTTCTCCCAATCTTCAATCAGGGATATTTGGGCAATGACCATTCTAACTTCTTCACGTTGAAAAGGGGTATCGACATTATAGGGTAGGGGAATGCCACCAGTTGATGTTCTTGAAGAGGCTGGTGCCTCTGGGTTTCAGGTCTTATCTAGCGTAGGAGTAATCTGGAAGGCCTAAGTTTCTGAAAAATAAACTTTGTGAATTAAACATTTATAGAACCTCAGATAGAGCCCTGGGAATTGTTTAGGGTTTTCAGGAAGAACTGTGGTTGGGGCTTGGTATACCTTGGTTCAGCAAGTGTGGATTTCCATTCAACAATTCTGATAGGGTAAGTTGACTGCTAAGATTTTCTGCCAATAGCAGAAGATAGCACTAAGGTCACAGTGTAGCACCTGATATTTTCCAGGGGAATCAGCCAGTTACCTGGTGGCGTGTTGAGTACATTGGAAGGCTTCCATCATGGAAGTTGCAGCATTTTGTTGTTACTGGAATAGACACTTACTCTGGATATGAACTTTCCTTCTCTGCTCACCATGCTTCTGTCAAAATTGTCCATCCATGCATTTTACAGAAAAAACCTCATGCACTATCATGGTATTCCTCACAGCACAGCCTCTGACCAAGGAACTCATTCTACAGAAAATGAAATATGGTAATTGGCCCTTACTCATAGAACTCTCTGGCCCTACCATGTTCTCCACCATTCCATAGCAATTGGCTTGACAGAACAATGGAACAGGCTTTTGAAGACTTGGTTACAGTGCCAGGTAGGTGACAACACCTTGAGAATTTAGGGCAATGTCCTCCAAGAAACAATATGTACTCAAAACTATTGTTCTATACGTGGTGCCATTTCTTCCATAACCAGAATTCCCAGGTCCAGGAATCAAGGGGTGGAAATGGGAGATATTTATTATCCATAGTGATTCATTAGCAAAATTTTTGCTTCCTGCTTCTGTGACTTCAGGCTCTGCTCATATAAAGGTCTTAGTTCCAAAGGGAGAAATGTTTCCACAGGGATATAACAATCAACTGAGCTGGAAATTGAGGCCACCATCTGTATACTTTGAGATCCCTTGTCAGTGAAATAACAGGAATAGTAGCAAAGGGCTACTGTGCTGGCTGGGGTGATTGCTTCTCACTGTTAGGGGACAACTGGGTTGCTATTACACAGTGAAGGTGTACTCTTAGTATTGCTATGTCCTGTGATTGAAATCAATGGTTGGATCTACAAGAACTAAGAAAGTCTGCAATATAATGTTTAAAATTTGAAAAACTAACCATTTAGTAAATCTATCCACTATCAAATAATCCTTTTGACTGACTTTTATACCGACCCATTAACTGGAATATCTGGGATTATTTTTTAAATAGCTCCTAAAACTCCCAGTGGCTGTTACCTCCTGGACTCCATGCCGTTGTATGAGCCCCTCCCCTCAGATGTAGGCTGAACCTAGTGACTTGCTTCTAATGAACAGAATATGGAGAAAGTGATTGGATGACTCTTTTGAGATTAGTTTTGCAAGATTTTGACTCCATCTTGCTCAGACTCCCTCTGGATGTTCTTGCTTTTTCAATCTAATGTAGCAAGCTGCTATGCAATAAATTGCCCTATAGAAAGACCCATGTAGCAAAGATCTTAGGGGGTCTCCAGTCAACAACTAGTGAGGAACTAAGGCCCTCAGTCTAACAGACCTTGAGGAACTTCAGCTTTCCAACAACCACAGGAGTGAGTTTGGGAGTAGATCCTTGCCTATATGAGCCTGGAGATGCCCTCAGTCTTGCAAGAAATCCTTAGCCAGAGTACCCAGCTACCCTGGGGTCCAGATCCCTGATCAACAGAAACTAAGAGATAATAAATGATCTGGTGGCTGGCTGAGGCATGTGGTCTACTTTGCCTATCTCATTTTAGGACCCAGACCAAATAGGCAGCATCTACCCAGGCATATTCTCAGATTACCAGAGAGCAAGAGATCAAGTCCAAATACATAAACACATTTCAAACTTCTACTCGTATCATGCCTGCTAATATTCCATTGGCCAAAACAATCATGTGGACAAGCCCAAAGTCAAGGGGTAAGACACTGTCTACCATAAGACCACAGGAAGGGTATGGATACATATTACTACAGGACCATAAAGTACTGGGTCTATTTCTTCGATCTACCACATATCTGTTACTTTTTTTCTTAAATTACCTAATACATTTTTCTGGTTGTTTGCAACCAAGAATCTTTACAGATATAATGTATGAGAGTAAAAAGAAGCCAACAAATGGGAAAAATTGGAAATAGTGTAAAGATCCAACAATAGGTTAATGATCACTTAAACTATGGCATATTTATGACTGAAATGCTATTTGATCAATAACAAGAATTCTAAAGGAAGGAATTTCAATGTCCTTTACAAAGGAGCTAAAACTCAAATACACATCTAAGGGGGCAGAAGTGATCAGATTGAAAGGCGTCTTTTTTCTAATGGGCTGTCATCTACCCACGGGAAATCAGATTTGCTGGGCTGAGAAGGTGGGGCCTATCTAAAAAGAAAGAAATTATCAAAGTAATGGAGGGAAGTTCAAGCTGAAAGATGAAAGAAAGATTGGGATAGCTGTAAAAGAAAGAGGGATAGTGCAAAATCTGGAGCTGCACTGGATGTTTCCAAATTAAGCCTAGAGCAGAGATATCATGGAGGTTTAATTGTTTGAACAATTAAGTTAACAATTAAAGTTAACTTTCTCATAGATGGAGAATATTATGGTTAAACCTGGTTTATGATACTATACTTCTACTTCAAAACAATTGGAAAACAATTAGTTCAAGATGTACATCTTATCTATTTTATTATCCCCATAGCCTAACACTGTTATTTTCCCTTAGTGGGGATCAAAGACCTGTTTCTTGAGCTAAATTTCAATATATTAAATGGCTCAGAACATTTTCTAATGGAAATATTAAATCTTACCCATTAAAGATTGTGTTAGATGTTTTTGCCTTATATCTTCATCCATCTACCATGTGAGTATTGGAACTAATTAGTATTATTAGCTTTTACTAACCAAGATAGTTCTTTTTGATTAGTACTAACATTTTAAAATCCCATTTATTACTTAATTCTATTGAAGAAATCTCCAGAGAATGAAGAATTTGTATTTTAGTGATGACGTAGAGAAAGAAAGAAGCCATATGAGATAAACAGGGGGGTAGTAAAGCAGAAACCAACGGTGTTCATTTTTCTCTCTGATTCATGTTACAAAGAGCTTTAAAGGCAGTAAAAATCAATTTTTTTCAAAAGGTTGAGCATAAAAGAATCTTTGCAGACTGTGGAATACCTTAACATCAGAAGCTCGCCTTTGAAATGAGGCTACTTCCAGCCCATGTACCCTATGTTATAATGGGCTTGGAGCCTATCAGTAGTAGTCTCCCTAAAGGAAGGATAAGGTCTAGCCACCTTGGTTTCTAACCAGCTTAGATGAGCAATGCACTATTCATAATTCTTGGTGAATGCTGCCTTGATGAGTACCAGCCTCTCAGCAACTTTGAGCGGCTGTTGGAAGCCAACAAGATTGAGCTAGGTGAAAATGCTACACCAAGTTCATTAGAACATCAGACACATTATTGTAACTGAAAACCATAATCCAGAACACACTCTTTGGGGGATAGGTTTTTATCACCAGGCTGTTCAGTAACATAGCCTCTCACAGATGCTGTTAACTATACCCCCTATCCTTGGCAAAGGTGAACCATGATGACCCACTTTTCCAAATAAAATAATCATGTTTTTGTATGCCATTGTTCTTGAAATTACAGGAATTCACAAGTTTATCAAAAGCCTTGTCTCAAAAATGTAAGCATTTCTCTTAGCAGGAATTAACTATGGTTTCATAAGGAATAAGGAATAGAAAGTTTTCTGAAAGACCTATTTGATGCTGCTGTGAATACTGTTGTTACTGTTGGATTTTTATATTACCTTGGGACAAAATTTCATATTCCCTTAAATTTGAGAGAAAGGGCATTCCTTCAGATACCCAACTTTCCTATGTATATTTAGTGTAGATAGGAAAAAAAGAGAAACATAGAAAAGAGGATCAATATTTTAAAATATTTTCATGTTAAAATAACTTAAACATTTTAATGTTAATATATTTTTAAATTTCTGTATCCTGAAGTAAATTAAAACTTTTAGCTTCAACAACATCTAAACAATTACTAGGTTTTAAAAACATACCTCATTTTTATATAAATAATTCCAAACAAATTGCTTTGAGATATGAAATCTATGTAGAATCATGCCTTTCATAATGAAGAGGATTCATTCCTGTGATAAGCTTTTTTGTCAGTAACTCTGATAACCAAAAGAAAAAAAAAAAAGAATCAATGAAAAATGCTATAAAAGGATTAACTGTATGTAAAATGCTGTCATGTGTGGCAATACCTATCAAATATATACCCTGGAATCTTAAGGCTGAGAGATGGCAGGGCATAGTTCTTTTTCAAAATGTTGAAACAGAAATATGTAGCCTGGAAAAATAGCTTATAGGTATGGGAAGTAGGGTTAAGATTGACTTTCCAAAGAAAGTTTTTCTGGATTTCCAGGATCCTAGAGTATATGAAAGAGTATCTAATTTTCTATATTTCATCACTTCTAGCTAGCCTACAAATAGGAAATTTTTATGTTCTGGAAAGCTCATCTTCTACAAAGTAAAGCAATATACAAACCAGCTTCCAAAGACAGTGGAAAGATGTAGCTAACACTTTCTGGGTTTTCTGCCCAACTTCTCCTCCTTTGACACCCATGATCACTAGATCCCAAAAGCCATGTCCTTAGCATATGACATTACCTATCTGGCCCAATTTGATTGAATTTCTTCCCAGGAAAAGTGGAATTGGGCATATGATATTGTAGGCATGCTTTGGATTATTTTTTAAGTGGAGAAGTTATAAACTTGAAGCCATAAGTGACTATTTTTCTGCTATGAAAATTGGGTAATTGTAAGTCTACAGTAAAAAAAAATAAGAATCAAAAGAAGGAAAAACATTTAATGCATGGGGAGAAGGAAGAGATAAAAGAAATTCTTATCTAGTATTTAAACTTCTGGTTCTAGTTTGTTCCTGAGGACCAGTTGTAAACTACATCCTAAGAGATGATCCTTATATTATTTCCTACTTTTTATTAAACCTATTGTTAGTGGTCTTTTGTTATTTTCTCTAAAAGAGTCCCAACAATACAGAAATTGGTAGCAAGATGAGTTACCTGGTAGAAACTGATGGGTTAAAGCAAAGAGGGACACGGCAGACATTATAGATTGCATCATTCCCCCCTGCTCCCACCCACCACACAAAAACAGGTATGTTTAAGTCCTAGTCCCTAGTCCTGTCCATTTGCAAATAGGATCTTTGAAGTTGGTTACTAGCTAAGGTGAGGCCAAACTGAAACAGAATGGACTTTAATCAAATATAACTGTAGTCCTTATAACAGAGGAAATTTGGACATAGACAGGAGACAGACTGAGAAAGAAATGGCCATGTGATGGAGGCAAAGATAGTTATGGAGAGCTGACAAGTCAGCACCAGAATGCTACAGACTTCAGAGAAAGCATAACTCTACCTACATCTCGATTTTGTATGTCTAACCTCAAAAGCTGTGAGGCAATAAAACTAGTCTTGGCACTTTATTACAATGACACTGGAAAGTTGAAACAATGGGTTTCACCAGTGCCAGCATTGGGCACCCACAATTCTTGTTATGCCTTATAACTTAAATAGAAGTGACTGAATTGTCACTTATGGTCTCTTGGAACTTTAGTAATGTACCCAAAGAAGTTAAAGACCTTAAAGGGTATGATAGAAAATTTCCATGACCTCAGAATATGTTAGCTACATCTTAGATTCTTAGAATCTTCAGTAAGATGCTAAACAAGAGACAGAAACTTAAGTCACCAATGACCTGGCTAGTAGCAGGTAAGGCACACTAGAACAATAGGGTTCTATGACTGTGTTAAAGAAAGAACTTTCTGCCTTCAACCAATAATCTGAGATGTTTGAGGGTTAAAAAGTTATATATATATATCCCAGAGCTCAAAGAATGATTAATACACTGATTATTTAAATGTGGAGATCTATGTAATTGGCATGGGAATATTACAAGAAGCCAGATGAATTAATAAATTCTGACCTGTGGGGCCTTTCAGAGAACCTCTCCCGGCACACCAGATTCTGAGCAAACATGATAATCAGAGATTAAAGGATTATAATAAAAGTAAAAGTGCTTGATTAAGACCTGCTTCTGCAAACTGCAGTTTGGGACCTCCAAGTTATCTGGGATTTGATGAACTAGAAGGACCAAGATCAAGAAGAGAAGGGAGATATAGCCTGACAGTCCCATCAATTATCCCCACAAGTTGTTTACAATACAAAAGACAAAGACCAAACAAAAAGCAAATGAAAAGCAAAGGGGAGTTTTCAATATTCTCACGGTGGTAGAGAGATAAAAATTGTAGTTCAGGAACTGCTAAAATAGAAGATCCATAGGAAAAAGCCCAGTCTCCCAGCCCTTGGAGGGCTGCAACCTGGAAATAAGGATAAAACAGAGGTAGACCTAAATTTAAAGATTGGAGAGCTGCCTTGAGTAAGTTAATTCTCTATTGGGTACTGTCTGCCAGATGATAGAATAAATCTTCAGTGAAGGATGATAGCCTTATAAAAAGCCTCTCCAAATTTTCATCTATGATATCTGTCACTCAATTTTTTTAAATTCCTGAGTACTAAGAGCACTACTTAGTTCTGCTAAGAAGCAGAACTAAGCCAGGTAACAGAAACAGATTAAAAGATAACATATACATTGCAATTAATATTTTCAAGAAAATATTAAAAATGCAGTTTTAACTATAAAACTGGAATCTATTTTTAAAAAGGATCAAATGGGGGAATACTATGATATTAAAATGAAAATACAATAACTGAAATTAAAACTTCAATAAACGGGATTAACAGCAAATTGGAAACATTTGAAGAGAGGTTAATAAACTAAAAGAACAGAAAATATCCATTTGAAGAGAGAATAATAAACTGAAATGCAGGTCAACAGAAAATATCCAAACTCATCCACAAAGATAAAAAGAAGTATGAAGATTTAGAGAAAAATGTGAAAGAAATAGGGGGCATTATATGCACACATGCACACACACACACACACACACACACACACACACACGTGATTGGAGTCCCAGAAGGCATACAGAATGAAAATGTAGTAGAAGCTAAATTGAAAAGATAATGCTCAAGAATTTTCTAAAGCTGACAAATTACTTCAAGCAAGATATTTAAGAAATGCTAAGAATCTCAAGCCACATGAATAGAAGCAAAACCAGACTTATGCATGCCATAGTAAAACTATTTAAAAATAAAGACCAAAAAGGGGGGTGGGGTGGGGCAGATATTATAAGCAGCCAAAGATAAAAGGTACATTCAAAGATGCAACAATAAGATTGACAGCTGACTTCTAAACAGAAACAATACAAGCCAGAAGAAAATTGAATGAAATCTTTAATGCTCTGAAACCAATTGCCAAGCCAGAATTCAAAATCCAGTGAAAATGTCATTCAAAGTAAAGGTAAAAATAAAGACATTCCAAGAACAACAACAACAACAAAAAAAAAAAAACTAGGAGTATTTATCAACATCATAGCAGCACTAAGATGCAAAAGGGGGTGATGGATAGAAAGGAGTGAAAGACAAAAGAGAGGAGGAAAACTATTCCTTATGGAAGATGGTCAGCACATAAATGTGGAAGGATTTTATGATTCTCATGGTGTTAAAGTATCACCTCTCTACCACACAGATTACTAAAAATAAAGGGAAATTTTTACCTATACAATGAAGAGACCTGTGATTACCAGTTCAAGCAAATGGTCAAGCTTAGCATCACTGATATTAAGCAGCCTGATCTTCTGTGCCTCAAGCCTCTAGACCTAAATTCCAATTTATTAGCATTTTACCAGTCAGAGGAACAACTTAAATGACAACATGTGGAAATAATCAGACAAATTCAAAATAAAGGGCATTCCTTATTACCATTGCATGGACTCCTTAAAAAGTCAATGTCATAAAACAAAAAGATGGAGAACTGTTTTAAGACTAAAATATAATAAAGTTGAGGTGTGAATCTTGTAAAAATTTCTGTAAAAAATAAAATCTATAAACAACATACTTGGGAAATTGGAGAATGTTAAATATAGACTAATATTAGAATTTATGGAATTATTAATTTTCTTAGGTGTGATAATGGTATAGTTTATATAGGATAAATCCTTATTTTCAGGAGCTATGTGCAGAAATATTTAGAATAATATGGTATCTAAAATGTATTTTCAAACAGTTCAGCAAATCTAGATTTAATTATTAAAATCTGGGTGGGCAATAAATGGGAATCTATTTTTCTATTCTTCCCCACTTCTGAAACTGTTCCTAATGAGAAAATGCATTAGGGGAATAACTTTTTTTTATCACTAATTAAGTCAATATAAGCAATAATGTATAAATATCTATTAGTCAGGTCTTTATCTGTTTTAAGTGAAAGACCCCAATACAAAATGACTCATGGGCAGAAAAAGGCTTTTTCTCATAAGTAGGACAGATCTAATTTTAGACATATTTAGATAAAGATTTGTGTCAGCACAAATCTTACCACCCATTGCAGGTTCTGCTTTCTCATGTGGTAAGTTTTGAAAAAGCATGGAAACCACTAGTGGCCTCTCCTTTTTTATACTACCTGCTTAGCAATCCTGGCAAAATAAATAAATAAATAAATAAAATAAAGTACCTTGTCCAAATAGCCCTAGCAAAAGCCCTTCGGATCAGCTTAAGTCACACATCAGAACTAATCCTTGTGTCTGACAAAGTGAAGTATGCTAAGGGATCAATTCTGAGGCACATGCCTACTCTTGCAATCATGGATAGAGTCAAATACTAATTGAAAGTGATTAAGGGTGGTTGCCAAAGGTTACCCAAAGGAAAATCTGGCTGCTGTCATCAGAAAAGGTGAGGGGAGCTAAATGGAAAAAGCAACAGGTGGGAAAAATAATGACCAATCACATGTTCTTCCCTTTTTAATAGGGTGTGTTAGTTAGATTCAGCTGTCAACTTGACCAGGTAAATGTGCCTAGTTCAGTTGCTGTGGACATGAGCCAATGGTACGTGAATCTCATCTGTTTCTCATTACATCTGTAGTCAGCTAAGAGGCCTGCCTGCTGTAATGAATGATGTTTGAGTTAATTGGCTGGTGCCTAAATGAGAGATTCAATGTAGCACAGCCCAAGCAGCTCAGCATACCTCATCTCAGCACTCGCAGCTCAGCCCGGGCCTTTGGAGATGCAGAAAGAAATCACCCCAGGGAAAGTTGGTGGAACCCAGAGGTCTGGAGAGAAGACCAGCAGAGATCACTCTGTTCCTTCCCATGTAAGAAAGAACCTCAGTTGAAAGTTAGCTGCCTTTCCTCTGAAGAACTAACAAAATAAATCCCCTGTTATTAAACGCTAATCCGTCTCTGGTGTGTTGCATTCTGGCGGCTAGCAAACTAGAAGGTGGAGTTTGGGTAGTAAAGAGACATGGAGTATGCAGGACAACCAAACTAGGGCCCAACATCTCCAATGAGGAAGGTCCAGAGAGAGGAGACTGGTAAGGGTAAATTTAGCAAATGTGTCAAATAGGTAGCTTTCAATATTAAGAAATAGATGATCTAAGTAAACCATGTTGCAAAGGAAGTTCCTATGCTGGGAAATCTTTGAAGCATCCATGAATGCAATGCCTCCTCTGCTGGCCATAACAATTACCTCTTATTACCTGTTTTTCATCCCACACAGACTCTCTTTTAGGATTCTATTGCCCCTCCATGTGTCCTTCTTGGGAAATGTTCCTGTATGTTAATTACAGACCAGCTCTTTCTCCTGAATGTTCTCCATGTGACCCAGAGCGATCTGGTGGTACAGCCCATTGCACATGAAGCCACCTCTCCTTGCTTGACTATCAGGGTGGCATTGCAGCCAAGGTCCTAGGCATTTAAAATTTTCATGTCATGGTCAAATATCCTTCTGCTCATTCAATCTTGAAAATAACAATAACAAGATCTCTGTGCTCCTTCTAAAAGCCCTCTCACTTGGTATAAAGTGAGGGGAAAATCCTGCCTGCAAAATGCCACACTTCTCCAAGAGGTTTTTTCCAAAAGAAAGTTCTTTTTACTTTATATCAGCCCTTTTAAACTCAAAGAGAAATGTTGCGTGAGAGTTTGCAAAAGTAGATTTTTGGTGCCTCCTTTGCAAATTGGCGACTGGGTATTTGGCATTGCCCTACAGAATGACAGATTAGCCACTGAATGCTTTTGTTCTTGGGTTCTCAGTCAACCTGAGACACAAAGAATCCCATATTAACATTCTATTATTCTTAACTGGCTTACACCAGTAATGACTTATCCCTGGCAATTGATACCCTGCCAACCAAACAAAAGTGAAGTTATAACTGCAAGGGAGAAAGGCTGTTTGGTAGGCAACCAGCTGTGTACCACATAGCAGCAATCACAGTTTTTACCTAAGAGAGGACCTATTTACCTTCAAATGGTTGGGGACAAATGGAAGCTATACAGGAGGTATTATTGTCTTGGGGCTAGAAATTTTTGAAATTTTACTTTTATATTTAGCAGGTCACTAGACTTTAAGCTTATATGCTTCCCTCTGTGTTTTTTAACCACCACATTTCCAGTGCCTGGCATGAAGCCCAAGGGCTATAAATACTTATTGATTGGCTGACTACAGCCCAGTTACTTCATTATAAAAGAGTTTGCTCTAAAAGGATTCATTAATGCCGGTATCCTTGCATATGTAATTGCAGAGTATAAACATGGACAATGCATTCTATATATTTTAACTCCTCCTCTTAGAAGACTCCTGTTGTGCTGTGCATTTGTCAAGAGTTAAAATTTAGAGTTTCTGCATAAACACAATTTAAACCTCTAATCCAATTAATACATTAAAAACTGACAGAGTTTTGCTAAAAATCACCATTTGTCATGTATTCTGTGCCCTGATATTATCTCCACAGATATATAAGGCTAAAAAAGGCCACCTATTACTGTAGAGATGTATCTAAAAAATCTCTCAGGCTGCCTGTAATAATCTCCATTATGTATAATGACCATTTTGATAATAGTCTTTAGAAGAGGTAATGGCCCTGCTGAACGGTTATTACCTGTCTGTTCATGCTGGAAGCAAGATGCAGAAGCCAGAGGGGACAGTCAAATGGTCCTTGTGGTATATTCTGAGGAAATAAGAAATATTTAACAGAATGCAAGAAACAGACAAGCGAGTGCCTTTTGTGGCAGAACTGGCCGACTCTCTGCCACAAACCTTTCTGAGTTTCATAATTTAAAGCAAATGTTCCCAATAATGGACATGCTCTCAGCCTGCAGACCAATTTTGTCCGAAGCATCACCACCTGGCCTATTAAGCGGAGAGGGGGCGGGGGTATAAGACAACTGAACGTTATCATATTCCTTTCCATGTTATTGTTAGCGCGGTAAACTCACAACAACACAACCCCAGTAGAGGAGGCCTGATTGCTTCTAGTCGGTCCTCAAGAGGGAGACCTACCTGTAGCTTAGGTCATGGTGCCAGGGAACAAATTTGATCCAAGCTCAGCCTCAACTATAACTAGAAAACATAGCATCCATCTGCAAAGGGTAATTTCAGAGTCTCAGTAACTTCATGTCTCAGTGTCATGCCCTATCTCCTGGGAACAGAACAGATCTTATATAGTTTAGAAATGCTCCCTTTTGTCCCTCCTTAAGTCATTCCTATGCTTCCAGTAAAATATAAAAGGGAATAAGTCTGGCTTAAGCTGTAACACGAGCTTTGATGGGAAAGATACTCTGATTGAGACTTTTTCCAAAAAAGGATTCTGCAGAACAAGATACAGGTTGTTTATAGGTATTATTGCAGCTTGGGGAGCAGACTTTACGGTCAAATGAGATCAGAAAATTTTGGCTTAAACCAATATAAACAGGAGTTTTTTTTGGCAATAAGACTCGGCTAAAACCTTGACCATGTTCATGTGCATTGTGAATCTCCAACAGGGGGATGATTTCATGCACTCAGTGTTTCCCAAAGTATTTATCTCAAGGTGCTTTTGTTTATTTGTAGAAATATCAGAGAGAAGTCTTCTGCCTTTATTCTATATCTGCACCGTCCAGTACAGCAGCCACTTAACATATGGGCTGTGTACATTTAAATTTAAACTCGATTAAATTTAAAATTTTGGCTCTCAGTCATATAAGTCATATCTTATGAGTTCAATTAACCATACGTGGTGAATGGCTACTGTATTTGATAGTGCAAGTGTTCATCATTGCAAAAAGTTTTATTGGGCATCACTGCTCTAAATAATAGGTATCCTTTGAACTGAATTGGAAATGTAGCTTTTTTACCTTTCAACTAATTATTACTATAAAGCATATACTCAGTTTAAGATGACTCTTCCCTCCACAGAAAATAGAATGGGAATTATAGAATATCCAATGACCATACCCATCCTAAAATTCACAAAAATTACAACACTTACAGAGATAAAATCTAACTAACTTGGAAAACTGAAGAAACTTGGGAGGACCTGAAATCAGAAAAACATCCAAGTACAGTAGCTTGTAAAGGCTCAATGGTAAGAGCAGAAGAAAGCTAACTTGGGGAAAAAAAAGTATTTCTGACATAGAGGTTAAAATAATCTCAAACCAACCAGTGATCTCTAACTGAAGCAATCTTTGAAAATTATAAGTTGTGATTATTGCTCTCTTTTAAGAACTATAATTTAAAAAATATTCTCCTATTTATCTTTGCTGGATCCAGGAAGGGAAAACTGATTTGAATTACATAATGTCTACCATAGTTCTTAAATATTTAGGACACGTAAGTTGAAGGGCAGGAAGAATTCAACACAACAAATATCTTTAAGCACCTCATGCGCTATACACTGTACTAAAGAGTGCTAAAAAGACAAATGAAATGTAAAAAAAAAAAAAAAGAAGAAGAAGGAAGCTGGGTGGTGTAATAGTGGCTCAGTGGTAGAATTCTCACCTGCCATGCCAGAGACCTGGGTTCAATTCCCGGAGCCTATCCATGCCAAAAAAAAAAAAAGAAGAAGAAGAAAGCTCACAGTGGTCCATGCACAAGAATAAGCTGACCAGCAATGCACAGTTCTGCTTGAGAGACATAGATAAAGCATGTGTAAATTCAAATGAGGTTGAGACCATTTTCAGATGGGAGATTAATGAGCTTCATGGACAAAGTGGCAATTGAAATGGATCTTTAATGATTAGAGTTTTGATTGGTTGAAAAAAAGATGTATATGTTGCGGGAAATTCTAGAAACATGAGCTTATCCAAAAATCTACATCTTTCTACTAAACCTCAAGCTTCAACATCTCCATGAAGCTTATTCCAGTTTTCACAGCTCTAACAAAGATGAAAAACACTTTGGTCACCTACCGGGTTTGGAATTCAAAATGCCTATGCCTCCCAAGATGGGGCCTAAGGTTGAACACCTAAATTCTCCATTTTTCTATTGAGAAATAGGCATGGCATCTACTCAAAATGGGTTGCTATAAATCTCTGATACAGGAGATGCCTCCCCATCTTGGGAGGCATAGGTATTTCCAGGATCCTCTTGTTCCCCAGATTAACACTTTTTTACACAAAAATAGTGATAGCATTTGCATGACTCTAAATGTTCCTATTTTCTAAAACAATGATATATCACTAGCAATCCAAATGTCCACCAATGGGTGAATGGATAAATAAAATGTGAAATATATACACAATGGAATATTATTCAGCCATAAAA
>PVIY010014538.1:0-56677 GCA_004026745.1 Myrmecophaga tridactyla
GTTTTAATAGTTCTAGAAAAAGTGACAAAAATTAATGTGAAATTAGCAAGCTTTCATGGTACAAAGTCAATGTAAGCAACAATTGCATTTCTATATACAATTGCAAAAAGCAATTTTAAAATGCACAAAAATCTTAGGAATAATCTGTATGAAATATATACTAGATCTTTACATGTAAAGTTTTTGAACATTTTTTTTTTTAGCAATTGAAGAACAACAAAATAATAGGAAAGGATATGCCACATTCATGGGTTTGAAAACCAACAATGGAGAGATAGTCATTCTCTCCAAACTAATCAATAACTGAGAAGCTGATTCTAAATGTTATTTGGAAGTTTAAACCTAAAATAGATTGCTAATTTTGAAAAGAATAGTTAAGTGTTTTTCTTTAAGCTATTTGATTTTAAAAAAAACACGATTAAAGATACTATGATATTGGCAAAAGAATAGATGTTAGATATCAATCAGTGGAACAGAACACATCATCTTCAATAGAGCCATACATTTAAGGTCAACTGATTCTCAATAAAATTGTCAATGAGTACAGTAGAGCCCTTCTCAACAAATGGTGTTGAAACATCTGTATATTTACTGGAAAAATAATTGAAGTTCAACCCCTACTTTACAAAGTTCACAAAAATAAATTAGTTATGAATATGGACGAAGTTGTAAAAGCTAGAAATATAAAACTTCTAGGAAAGAAACATAGAAAAATCTCTTCACAATTTTGTGCAGGCAAAGATTTCTTAGTAAATAATAACCATAAAAGAAAAAAATACATTGGACTTCATCAAAATAAAAAAATTCCGTTTAAAATATGAAAAAAAATGAGAAAATCGTTAAGAAAATAAAAAGTCAGGAACCAGACTGGGAGAAAATATTCACAATATATAGTACCTGGATCCTGAATATAGGAAGAGCTGTTACAATTTATTCAGAAGTAAAACCCAATAAAAACGGACAAAAACTTCAACACATCACTAGTCATCAGAGAAACTACAAAGTAAAAACCACATTGAGAGACGACTACAACATCATTAGAATGGCCAAAATTAAAAAAAAAAACAAAAAACAAAAAAAACCCGGATACGTCCTAGCATTGCTGAGGTTGTGGATCAGCTGGGGCTCTTATACTTCACTGCTAAGAGGCAAAATTCCCAAGTACTAAGGAAGAGTTTGACAGTTTCTTACAAAATTAAGAATAAATTTATCATATGAACCAGCAATCACTCTCCTAGTTATTTATCCAACTGAAGAGAAAACATGTACCAACAAATGACTTGCACAAGAATATTCCTAGCAGCTTTATTCATATCCCCAAATAGGAAAACTCAATGCCTATGAATAGGTGAATGGATAGACACAGTGTGGTATATTCTCCCAAAGGAAATAGTATTCGGCAGTTAATAACAAATTAACTAGTAATAGACGCCATGGTACAGATGAACCACACCACATATATATAGATGAACTATATACATATATATATATCATGGTGAGAAAAAGAAGCAAGATACAAGAATAAAAACTGCATGATTGCAATAATAGGAATGTCTAGAAAGAGCAAAAGTAAACTATAATGATAAAAATACAACTACTCATTGACTGGAGCTCTGGAGTGAATGCGGGCTATTTGCAAATAGGAGAGAGGGACTTTTCTGAGATAATGTAATTATATCTTGATTGGTGTGATGACATATTTTATTTGCATGCATTTGTCAAAACTTACTGATCTTTAGGCTTAGAAGAATGCACTTGACTGTGTGTAAATTATACTCCAACAAAGTTCATAAATAATTCACATGGGCTTAAAACACTTTATCAACTATGTATTTGAAAATTAATTTCCCTAAATATTAATTTCAGCTCCATGTTCTGTTTTTTTTAACTTTTTAATGTGTCATTTTTGGATTGGGAGGAAGTAGAGATGGGTAGGGTTTCTTTGCTATGACACTACTGATAGTGTGATGGAATAATTATTTGTTGTGTGTGTGGAGGGGGCTTTCTTGTGGATTAAAGTATATTCAGTACTATCTACCCTGAAAGTAGCATACTTTCCCTAGTCATAATATTTAAATATATCTTCAGATATTGATAACTGATCTTTTGGGACAAATCACCCCTGATTGATAACCACAGGGTTAGAGTTTCATATATGAGGTCGAATTCCAGACCTAACAATTACAAACATGTTTCTATGGAAGTCCACTTAAGCTTTCCAAACTTCTATATTATATCTATGCATAGGCGTACTGTGAATAAAGAGAATGCCTACCAGGAGAGTAACACCATGTTTGATACTGAGTCAATTTCAACACATATGACCTATTACTATTACCTCAGTTCAACCGTGCAAATCTGTACTGTAAAGAAAATAGCATGATAGTTTAACTACTTGACAAAGCTTACATTAGCCCTTTACTGTTTAGAAAGAATTTTATTGCTCAAATTATCTATTATGTTAATTTATAATTATAATTACAAAGTATCAACCTTCAGTAATATTTCGTTAAAATATGTTGATTCTAGAAGTACTAGATCAGGATTAACCAATCGATTCCATTAAGCATTGATGATTCTCTTCTTTGCTTAACTGTGTGCCAGACAAGTCATTTAACACCTCTGATTCTGTGTTCCCCATTGTGTCATGAGAAAATATAAATTCTTTGATGATTTCAACATGCAAAAGATGAAATATTTCTAAAAACTTTTGATGCCTATAATTTTTAAAAGTCCTTTAAAATTATAGGCATCAAAAGTTTTTAGAAATATTTCAAGTTATTTATAATGTCTAGAATTGTAAGAAATAATTAAAAACATATTCAAAGGATTTTATATGGATATATCTCTTAAAAAGTGAGCAGAATGACACATAAACTATACTAATACAGCTCTAGATATAGGATGCTTCTTACTGAGCAGAGATGTGGGTGATGTTGAGAAGGTATCATATATTTCTCAGCTACAGATTAAATAGCCCACATAACATGAAAAAAATAAAACTATTCTTTTTACTAATACTATCTTTTACCAGGTCTTATTCAATCATTAACCCAATACTTTATTAAGTATGCTCTATCCCTTACAGGACTTTCAATAAGTACACAATAAAAGCTCAATCTTTCTTTCAAGAAATTTATAAACCAGTTTGAAAGATAGATAGGCTAGAGACAAGATGTAATTACTAACTTCTGTGGGAGTGCAAAAGATGGCAGACACAATATCAGTTTTAAGAATTAAAGAAATGCTGGATGAGATAGTGCAGTTGGTCAGAAACTTAAAACAATTTAAGACATGTGTCATTAAAGAGTAGAAGGGTAGGTGTTGTACCCAGGGTCACAGCAAGAACAAGTCCCTGAGGTGTGGTTAAGCTTGGAAACTGGTATTCATGAGAAAACTTTGGAGATGAAGAAGGAAAACACCTCCCGGGGAGCTTCATGAAACAGGGAGCCAGGAGAGAAAGCTAACAGATGACACCGTGTTTGCCATGTGCCCTTCCAGCCAAGAAAGAAACGTTGCCTGTGTTCACCATTTGCCTTCTCACTTGAGAGAGAAACCCTGAACTTCCTCGGCCTTCTTGAACCAAGGTATCTTTCCCTGAATGCCTTTGATTGGAAAATTCTATAGACTTGTTTTAATTGGGACATTTTCTCAGCCTTAGAAATGTAAACTAGCAACTTATTAAATTCCCCTTTTAAAAAGCCATTCCACTCCTGGTATATTGCATCTTGACAGCTAGCAAACTAGAACAGATTTTGGTACCAGATAAGTGGGGTGCTGCTGCAGTTTGCCAATACCAAACATGCTGGAATGGCTTTTTAAATGGATAAGGGACTTGTGAGGAGCTTGATAGAGAGGCCTGGAATGCTTTGAAGAGACTGTTGGTAGGAATGTGGACTGGTTATTGGATGTGGCACAAGTTATTTCAAACTGAAAGGAAGGTGATCCTTGCTTTAAAATAGCAGATAATCTGGCAAAGCTGACTAGTGGCTTTGGCTGAAAGGCAGATTTTAAAAGCCATGAACTTGGCTATTTAGCAAAAGAGATCTCCAAATTAAATGTGGAAAGTGCAACCTGGTTTTTCCTCACAGCTTATAGTGAAAGGCAACAGGAAAGAGATAAACTGAGAACTGAATTTGTGGACAAAAGAGAAACCAGAAATTGATGTCTGGAAAATTTTGGGATCCAGGACAGGAGACCCCAGAGAGTACTGCACCATGTGAGGATTTGGTCAAATGTGGAACCAGTCAGCCATTTCAGAGAAAGCCAGGATCAGACATGGAGTTATCCAGGAAGGACTTGTGGAAACTCCTTATGTCTGATGGGCATGATCAGAGGGTACTGCATAGAAAGTCAACGAGAGTGCTGTGGGATCTATATAAAGAGAATCACTGCCAGTCAGGACTGAGAGGGATAGAGAAGGGCCACACTGGAGGAAAAATAACTTCAGAGGCAAAACCACGGAGCCTGGGGTCTGAAGTCAAGAAGCCTCAGGCCTGGAGAGCAGACCCACCCAAGCCTGTGGAGAGGGTGAGTTTGCCCCAAAGGCAGAGGATGGGCCTTCTACCTCATTGCAGTGGAAGAGTCCGCCTGCCTCAGGCCCTGGGGCAGGTTGCAGCACAGTCCTTGGTGTTTGGTGAGAGCCTGGTTGCCACCACATGGAGGGGTTAAGTGTGTGCCCCGGAGATGGCAGAGAGCCTGGGTGCAGCCCCATCCTTGGAGAGGGTGGAACCTAGTAAAAGGTAGTCTCCCCAATGTCCCCCAACGTTGCATTCAGAGAGAGGCAGGCCTCTGCATAAGCCCTTGGAAAGGGTGGGACTGTCACCTTCTAAAGCCCCAAGGATAAATGACTCCCAGATTTTGAAATCTAATGGACTTTGCCCTGTGGGTTTTTGAAACTGTATGGATCCTGTGACCCCTGTGTTCCTTCCTCCCTATGGAAATGGGTATATATGTCCTATGTCTGTTCCTCCTTTGTATGTTGGCAGCAAATAATTTATCGTGAATTTTTACAGGTCCAGAGCCAGAGGAAAAATTTTGCCTTAGAAAAGACCATGCCTGTAACTAACTTTGATGGGAGTCTGTATTGTCTCTAACTTTGTATTTCATCTGTATTGCTGTTGAAATGGTTTAAGGATTTCTGATATTGTGATGTAATAAATCTATTTTTTATATGGGAAAAACATGTCATTTTTAGGGTCCAGAGAGTGGAATGTGCTGATTTGAAAGGATGTATGTACCCTAGAAAAGCTATGTTTTAATCCTAATTCCATTTTGTAAAGGCAGCTGTTTCTTCTAATCCCTATCCAGTACTGTATGTTTGAAATTTAAATTAGATCATCTCCCTGAAGATGTGACTCAATCAAGAGTGGTTGTCAAACTGGATTAGGCAGAGACGTGTCTACACCCATTTCAGGTGGGGTTTGATTCCTTTACTGGAATCTTATAAAAGAGAGATTCAGAGAGAGCAGAGAATGACACAGCCATGAGAAGCAGAGACTCCACCAGCCAGCAACCTTTGGAGATGAAGAAGGAAAATGCCTTCCAGGGAGCTTCATGAAACAGGAAGCCAGGAAAGAAAGCTAGCAGATGATGTCATGTTTGCCATGTGCCCTTCCAGCTGAGAGAGAAGCCCTGACTGTGTTCGCCATGTGCCGTTTCACTTGAGAGAGAAACCCTGAACTTTATCAGCCTTCTTGAACCAAGGTATCTTTCCCCAGATGCCTTAGATTGGACATTTCTATAGACTTGTTTTAAGTGAGACATTTTCTCAGCCTTAGAGCTGTAAACTAGCAACTTATCAAATTCCCCTTCTAAAAAGCCATTCCACTCCTGGTATATTGCATTCTAGCAGCTAGCAAACTAGAATAGCTATCAATATATTTTTCAATTATAAAAGACATTATAAGGGCAGGCAACAGTGGCTCAGTGGCAGAGTTCTAGCCTGCCATGCCGGAGACCTGGGTTTGATTCTCGGTGCCTGCGCATGCAAAAAAAAGCTAAAAAGACAGTATGACAGATAGGATTAATTCACTAATCAAACTGTAAGCTTTTGTAAGCATTCCTTTTAAAAATAAACGCAAATTTCTGTTTTTTTATTATTCATATGGTTACAAATTACTCCAATATATAAAGTTCATTTCCAGGTGACAAGTATAATGGGATATACATTAAGTAGAACCTTATTTTCTATACACACATTTAGAAAATATATTGCAATATTTGTAACAAATGAGGAAAACATGTTGTTTTATAATGTCTTTAACTTTCTAATTTCAATGGAGAACAGCTTAGCTAAACTTGAGCAGCCTCATAGCTCCCAGCTAACACAGATTACCTGAGAGCTCTGAACAAAAGAATAAACGATAAAATAAATTTATCATTTAGAAAAATAAATGATAAAATGGCAAAGACTGTTATTGGGTATTCTAAGGGCCAACTGTATCATCATCTTGCCCCTTCATTTCCCTGGGTAGAGCTCTGTTTCTTCATGTATCAGGTAGTATGGCATCCACTGCTTAAGATGACAAGGAGAAGATAAATTCCCACTTTTGCCTAAACATGCAAACACTGTAGACTTGCAAGCAAAAAGGCATGGTCACAGTAATTTTATTTCTCAAGAGAAACCTAGCTTTCCATGGAAAATCTGGCTAACATTGTAAAAGAATTTTATAAAACTTTGGAGATGAAATGAGAATATATTTTTATGAAGATCGATGATGATCACTTATAAGCATTTCTGACACTAGGACTTGAAATTCTCTACACAATAATAAGCCAAACCAGCTCAGGTACAGAGAAAATAAGTAAGTAAATGTTTCCTGTGCCTTTAATGATGTCTACATTAGAGACCAAATAAAGTAAAGCAAAATAAAATAAACAAAACCAAACAAGAACAATGGTAAGAACCAGCACTTACCCATACTTTGCAAAATTTGCCCAGCGTTTCATTATGGATCTACTCAAAATTTCCTCAGCTTTTGTGTAATTAACTCTTCCTTCCAGAGGTAAACCAAAAACGAACTCAATTTCATAACCATGCATCACTCCCATCCAGTCCGGCCAAGGGAGTTTGGAGGATCGGTGTTCAAAGTAGTAGAAGAAGGCATCATTTCCCAATTCTGAGAATTTTCTGGTGAACTCCAAGGCAGGACATATGATATTGTAATCTCCAACAACATCATCCAAGGCCTCACGGAATCTCTCAGATCTCTGGTCATCTAACCAGTCTATGTAGTGGAAAAGGATTGATTCCTTTCCAAGATCACTTACTTCTGGAAAAAATATTTTTAAGCCTTCTTGAAATTCTTCTCTAGTTATGATGCTGCTATTATCTTTGCTGAAACCAGGAGCACCATATACCAAAAATGCTGTCCCTTCATCTTTATTAACACCCACCAAGATCTGGGTTTTTTTGTATTGTCCAAGCTGGAGTAATGTGTCTGGCATGTCAGTGAGAAAATCACCATCCACAGTTGGGCCAAAGTTCACCGACAAGAGAGAATCATAGGGGACAACAAATACTTCGTTTAGAAGAATTTCTTGGGGATCTTTATTTCTAAGACACTTGATTATCTCTGTCTCATTTTCTTTTGAGCAACTGAGAAATTTAGCTAAGGTCAATGTTCTGTTCCTAGCTTCATTGATAGACATTACTGCCCAAGGAGCATTAGAGGATCCACTTTGCAAAATGGTTCTGGTGAAAAATGGGTGGCTTTTAGGAGAAAGTAAATGAAGGCTAACGGAAGCTGCTCCTGCACTTTCTCCAAAAATAGTTACACTTTTAGGATTTCCACCAAACGCTGCTATATTTTTTTGGACCCATTGAAGTGCCAACTGTTGATCAAATAAGCCCATGTTCCCTGGTGCCTCAAAATTTCCTGGCAAAGCTAAGAAACCTAGGGCACCCACTCTATAGTTCATTGAAACTACAATAACTTTTTCAACCCGAGCCAAAAACCTGCCATCATAAACAGGTAAGGATGACGTTCCAGTTTGGAAACCACCACCATAAATCCATACCATTACAGTGGTATTTTTGGGTTTAGGTGTTGGAATCCACACATTCAGATATAAGCAATCTTCACTAAGGGCAGTGTTTGGATTCCACATTTCTGATCCAAGGAAGCCTGGGAAACTTTGATCTATGTTCTGATAGCAAGAATTTGCATATTTTGTAGCATTCAAAACACTGGACCACTTGCTCAATGATTGTGGTTTTTTGAATCGTAGGCTACCAAGAGGTGGCTGTGCATAGGGAATTCCAAGAAAGGCTGCTACAGTGCCACCAAGAACAGGCAAGTTCATCCCTCTGACTTTTCCATTCTTTGTTGTAATTATGATGTCTTCTTCTGTGTGTGACTTCCTGATAAGGATATAGAGCAGTAGAAACCACAAGAGAAATCTGATGTATATAATTGTGCCTTTGCTCTGCATATTGATTTCTGAAAGAGAGGTAATTAGGAAGCTTTAACAGCCTCATGCATATAGTATTATAATTTATTGATGATAAGCAACTAAAATATATATTTCTTATTAATCCCATAAATTATGAAAGGTAATAAATCTGCAACTACTATAAAAGCCTAGGTAGGAAAGAATGAAGAAGGCTCAGGGACATTTCAGTTTTCAATGTAGAAAATAAATAATAGGAATGGAAAAGTAGAAATTATTTCATTCTGGGAATATCCATGATCGAATCTGTTTAAGGAAGATTTAGTATTTTAAGGGTTTGAATCATAACGAAAAAAAAAAAAACACTCAATAGAAAAATGTTCTAACTGTATGGGGAGGAAAGATAATGCTGAGATGCCTGGCAGGCACACAAGCTATGACAGAAAGTAAAGGACTAAACCTAAAACACAAAATCTAAGCATTGCAATCTTGGTAGAGAAGATTTTCATAGATATTGAATTTCAAGAAATGGTCTGATTTAATAAAGACAGTTAATTCAGGCACATTTCATAATATATCTGTACCTACCAAAAAGATTTTAATTACTCTGCTGGTGACAGATGCAATCTCTACTTTGGTTAGAGGAGGAAATGTTAGCTCATGTATCCTCTGAAATACACACAGCTGTCATCATGGTTAGCTGGCTCCTGGCAGAAGTGTGAAGTAGGTCAAGAATCCTTAAGGATCCATAGTTCTAAGAGTCTATCATTACCTTTTTGTTTCCATGGTCCCTACTAGGGCCCTTTTTGCCTAATCGTTTATTTGTCTATTCAATCCTAGCCTGTGATCAGGAGAGAATTTGAACAATCCATTCACAGAATGTTCAGTAACAAATATATAGTTATTGTTATTTGTCCTATGAAAAGTAACAAATCTGATACCACTGCAAAGGCCTATGTAGGAAAAGGTAGAAAAGGCTGGAGACATATATCATCATATCATATTAATGTATGTCTGGGATAAATTTCCCCTTTTGAATCAGATTATTTATGTGGATTTTAATAACTATATAGGGATTCTGTACCCGAATTACAAGGTCAACGATGAAAATCTGGGGTTGGCAATGCATGATGTAGAGGAAGTTACTGGTTTAGAATGAATTTTACATTCATTAAATAATCAGAGATTATTTAATGCACATCTGTTGATTTGCTGGTTGATTAAAGTATATACAACTACTGAGATTAAATTGTTAGCACAGTGAGGATTTCTTGATTTTGATAGTGGACAAAATGACTGAATTGAAACTGAGAAATTACCAGGGAAAGTGGGAGAAACAAAAGTAATCACAGATCTACAAAGTCATTAACTATTTGATAACATAAAGAGACTATTTGTGGAGATCAACATTTTTACTAAAAAATGTTTTAAATCAGACTTTGAAAGCTCCATGTGACAAACTGCAAGAGAAAAAATAATGCAAGTGTTATTTAAAGAACTGACCACTTTATACAACTGAAAGGAAATTTGATTAAAATAAAAATTTAAAACATTGCAATCCATATAATAATAACAAAGGTACATAAATGTTCACATTCTTTCCTTTATTATTTTTTTTCTGATAATCTAATTGTAAATTCAAACTATGTACCCAGGGAGCTAATCTGTGAGCATTCACCACTTGTATTAGTGTTTTTATTGCTTGTTTTTTTTTTTTTATTTATTTAGATGTCATAGGTGGCAGCACATAAGGCAATATCCTGGTACTTATAACCCAGACCTAAGACACTCACAAACCTATTAAGACTCATTTACCATTCCTCATAGGACAGCTAGTGGTCAATAAGTAATTTCTATCTTAACAAATTTCTGAATAAATTAATCCATGGTTTACAGTATTTTGCTCAGAGCCTGATTCTTACATAAAAATGATTGTTATTATAACAATAAGGGTTCTCATCTTCAAACCATGAGCTTATTTTTTTCACTTTTACAGTCTTGATACAATTGGGTTTATGTTAATCTCAATAAAATATATAATTGAAGAATATGATATTTTGATACCAGATTTCAATACTATTATGGCATTTAGATATTATATTCATAACTGTACTGCTCTATACAAATAAAATAAATTAATAAAATAGAGCATGAATGTAATGGTATCTGTAGACTTGACACTTAATGAATTTTTTTCAACATTATAGGTCTTTTAAAGACATTGCTAATACAGTTTTTGATAATTAGTAAATTCTTTCTCTTAAATAAACGAAGGCAACCATTTGGAGACGAACAAAGCGCTGTAATGAAAGGTATTTTTCTTTTGAAAAGTCTGCTTTGGAAAGAGAAAGGAAGTAATTAATATACAAAGCTGGCTTACTTTGTACTGATTTTCAGTGGAATAACTGAAGCATCCTAGGTGTACTCATTCCACCTCTTTGCCTCACTCAGTTAATGTTCCCAAATTTAACACAAAGATCATCTGCTTTTTTTCTTTTCTTGCTTCTCCTTAAATATTATTTTGTCTTTATAAACCAATCATCAAATCCGAATAATTTTTTTATCTCTAATAACTTTCCAACTTTCATTCTACAGATAGTTTATTAATTTTATCACAAAGCAAGCAAAATTATTACCATAATATATTTAAATGTTATATGTAATTAATAAATAAGGTGATTTTCATTGTATATGTTCAAAAATAGTCCTATAACATCTAAAATGTAACAGTACTCTCAGATCACTTCATTTTGATTTACACAAATATTTATTATTTTTATTTATATTTTTACACTGCGTAGATCTTAATATTATATAATGTTATGTATATGAATAATACTCCTTGCTTTTTCAACAATGACATCTAGCAGTTGTCACTTTGTAAATAATGTAATAATTAATAACATTCAGAACAGCCGTTGTAAACTTGTATTTTCCAAGAATGGCAATATAATTATAATCCACTTGCGTGATACCTGTTGGAGAGTGCTAGATATCGTTTAATATGAAAATATGCAAATGTTCATAGTCACTGTTAGTACTTAGCTCACGTACTTCATTGAAATAAGCATTATTTTATCCTTTCCATAATCTGATATTCTCTAGTCTTACATGTTGCTCTTTATTTTTATATTAAATAATATGTGAATTTTTAGTGTATGTTTTCACAAGTTTAAAGAATCGAATGAGTAATAACTAAAGAAAAGGAGACTAGATAAATGTTATTAAATATATCTCTAAATCTTTATTGATAAGTAAAATATACAACCAAATTTCATTGTTCTTCCTAGAAATTTTGCTACAGATTGGTTTCTGTCATTTAAAATAAACTATCTGAACTCGAATAATACATGTTTATCAGGAAGAATTGAGTAAATTTTCAAACCAACTACAACTGAGTACCTGAATTTAGATAAATTAACTTATTGGTATAATGTTCAATATTTGAAAGGAAGGGGGGCTCTTTTGTCTGGAACTAAAAAGAAAATGGAGATGGGATTGGAGAGGAGATAAAACTGAAGGAGAATACTATAGTGTTTGAAATTTATCAAATGCTCCAGGAAATAAAAATCTACTCAGAAGTTCTGGAAAGTACTCTAAACTTATAAAAATATAACTACCAAAATAAAACAAAACAAAAATATGTCCTTCTTTATCCATTTTTAGTTCAATTTGGAAATTAATAACAAAATTCTCCAGTCAAATTTAAGAATAAATATATAATATTATGCAATAAGATATAGTTTACTAAAGTGATTGATGAAAGTGCTATTTATTTGCCAATTATTTGCCATAATTGCACAGGTATGAAATTTTTAAAATATTTGGCTAGAGAATTCTTAGAAAATGTTCATCCAAATAATATATTTTTCTCTACATTTAGCATAAATTTTCTTGGCAATTTTCCTGTCTTTAAAACATTATAGCAAAAGACATATTTCTAGGTGAAAAAGTAAAATTTCTTGAAATGATCAGGTAAGAGTCACCTAAATAAAGCAATGTGATCTAGAACAGTCACCACCAAAATGTGTTTGGTCAAAGTAAAACAACTAATCCTTTATACCAAACTTAAAAAGCTTGTTTTGTTGCAGGCTGAGTGAAGTGGTGAATTAAGGAAGTCCGTTTACAAATACACTACACCACTGTCTTTTGGAGATCCTTTAGGCACTGGAACAAGAGTGTGTGTAGACAGAAGACACTATATTAGGTATGAGAAGCATGGCATCTGTATCTGCCCAAAATCAGGAAGAATAGTTAACAAACTTCATTGTATGAATCACTAAAACAATTTGAACATGTAATAACTTGAAAGTTGACTCGGTCTTTAGTTGACATTTATTCAATTCTCTAACATCTGGTGCAGTCCACTTTTGCTAAGAATTAGCTGATTTTATCATGAAAGCAGTATGAAGACAATATTTAATTTCAATATGCATTAAGAAATAGTTAAAAAAATTCAAACCAAAGTTTGTATTTACTAGATTTGTAAATAAGATATAATATCTAAGATAGTATTAGACTTATATTTTATTTTTTATTTCTTATAAGAATAAAACAAGGGATTATATAAATCCTAAACATTTTCTTACAATTAAATTAAATTTCTTACATAGTAAAAAAATATCATGAAAAAACCAGGAGAATAACTGCAAATCCAATTAGAAATTGTGCTAGTTCATATGTAGACAGGGAATTCTAAGTTTTCATTTAAACAATAAAGCCAAACATTAAAAGCTCATGCTTATTCTCAAAGTAAATATTTATATAAGTGAAATATATTTGTATTAATCAATATATGATGTTTTATATTAAGGCATTACACAAGTCTAGTCATAGTAATTCCTAATCAAGCTTATTATCATGAAACATGTTCATAAAAATTTGGAAGACAAACATAAGAATATATATATTATAAATAGAAATCATAAACAATGAAATAATTTTGCTCACATTTCCCTTCATGATTAAACCCCAAGTTAAACGGAAATTAATGTCATCAAAGTAACGGTAGGTGTAAGAGATGATAAGATGAGCAAAAATCATTTGCTTAGTATTTTATAATAATAAAAATAACTGCAAATGTAAAATACTTTGTTAAAATTTAAACACATATAGAAAAAGAAAAGAGGACAAACAGGGCAAAGGGGGCAAAAGTTTTAAATCACGAAATTTTCCTTTTAAATAGACTAAAAACATCTTTTATTTGCTAATCGATAGTGTTAAAGTTCAGATGACAAAGTGTTAAGAAAAGTATCCTGTCAAACCAGAGAATAAGATGACTACTCATTTCAAGCCACTTAAATAAAACAGCAAGACAGGTCGAAGACAACTTTGGTTACTCTCCTAGGGAAGGATTCACGAAACAATGTATTTAGGGTTAAAACGCAGCATTAAATGTTTCTCCCTTGGGAGCTCTATAAGAAGCTACATCGCAGAAATTCCACAAGTGTTACAGTCTTTTATACAAACTTGAATGAATGCATTCTTTCCTCAGCAGTTAAATGGGCTTAATCTGCATTCCCCGAATAATAGGTAGATTTGATACACGTGCCTGCTTGCTTGCTTCGTTTGTCCCATCTGCAAGCTTCAGTGACTGTCCCCCCCAGAGCACCGGAGAGGCAAAATAAACACGTGAAGGGATCACAATCCGGCTACAGCTTGAGCTTCACAGTAACCTGCATCTCTAAAGAAGATGTAAATTCAGAATAACTTACCCGAATTACTGCAGCAAAGATGATAAAGTTTTCAAGGAGTTGAAATCATTTCATACTTCAGGGAAATGCAGGATGCAGCTGCTGCTCAGCCTGTAAATTGGACTGTACTGACATTAC
This sequence comes from Myrmecophaga tridactyla, assembly GCA_004026745.1. NCBI lineage: Eukaryota > Metazoa > Chordata > Mammalia > Pilosa > Myrmecophagidae > Myrmecophaga > Myrmecophaga tridactyla. The sequence continues at coordinate 14,226 of PVIY010014538.1, forward strand.
AATCAACTGTTACTGACAAAGCTCGCGAGAGTTGGCTGCAGCAACTTGATCTGGAGGCAGCCAATCTTGACTTTCTTACATCTGTTCAGAGGTTAAGGGTATGAATGTAATAGTGATTCATTTACCAAAGGATTACCAGATTCATACTTCAGGACTGCAGGCGTTCATTTAAGAAGGAAAAGGGATGTAAAAGCTTCATAAATTGAAAGTAGCTAGAATTTAACAGAAAATGCATTTAAAAAAAAACACTACGTTTCATTCTTTTTTTAATAGAATCTGTTTTTCTTATGCTCGTTTTAAGATTTAAGGGTGTGCACATGTTCCTGAAGAAATGTTACTGAAAATCTTTGTAGCTTTAATCTTTGCCAATTAGATTGCAAAGATTAATTGCAATCCTTATAAAGATTAGGAAATGGAAAATAAGGGAAGAAATCACAATTGCCGTGTAAATAAAGCCATGCAAATCAAGAGATTATTTATATTAATTGAATGAATGCCTCCTCCCCCAAACTTCAGTCATCTGAATGCCAGAATTGGTAATTTCCTATTCAGGGGGTCCTGGAGGCAGGCGAGTGTAATAAAACGCAATAACTTCTTTCTGGACAAGACAAGAAAATACAATGAACCAAACTCAGTATGGAAAAGCCAGTTGCCAGCTGTATGTATTTATGCCTTTCAGGCTTACCTTCCTTGAAATAGCTATTTGTGAAAATTTAAAATTAAATAAACGACCTCTAATGAGCAGCTTAATGTATGACTTCTCAATGAAATTACATTCTTAATATCTTGCTGAAGATGGTTTTCACTTTTAAGTCTCACTTTTGGCTCCCTAGCAGACTAACCAGTACGCATGGGATTGTAGGTGAGCCCACTTAAAAAAAATTTTAATAGTGTATTAAATTTCAAACATACTAGTATAAGAATGTGCATTTGTTGTGATTCTACCTTTTGCTGGTGATTGTAATTGGCAATTTCTGTAAATTCTTTTATTTTATTTCTATGGATACAAGTTAGATATTATTAACTACATTTTGCAGATGAGGTAGCTAAGGCAGCTACCTTCAAGATAATAGCCATTTTTAAAAATTGCTCTTCTAAAATGATCTTTTCTGTGAAAATTGCCACTTAGGAGATGTCAGCTAGATAATAAATCTGACAATTAGCAATTATTTGCAATGCATTTAGAATACAGTTTTCATAATGATGACCCATTTACATAAGATCTTATGTAACTATCTTATATAGTGGTCTTTTTAAAAGAGAGGCCGCTTTTTCTAAAAAAGTGTACACTGACAATAATACACTGGTTTCTGAAGTGATGGCATTTCTTTTTTTAAAATGCAATCATTGGGGGGTGTGAGGGTAGTTCAGTGGTAGAATTCTTGTCTGAAATGAGGGATACCCGGGTTCGATTCCTAGTCTATGTACTTCCCAAACAAACAAAAAAAACCCAACCAAACAAAAATTCAGCAAATGGTGCTTCAATAAAGGGATACTCACATGAGAAAAAGAATGAAATGTGACCCTGCCATACAGCATGCAGAAAAAAGGGAAAAAATGAAAACACAATTATTATGCTGGCCCACACGAAAGAGAGTTCATTGGTTTGATATGCATGACTTATTTTTTTCTAGATGTCAAAATTCTTCTTTGAAACAAAACTACAATGTGTTGTTTTCTCTGCTAGCAAGTAGTTGCTAGTTTTTCTCAAATCCTACAATCATTGAGCAATGGTGTTCAATGTTAATGAATTCTACATGTTTCTTCAGTTTTCTATTATCCACTCACCATTATGCAAAATATATCACATATATACACATACCTCATTTTCATGTGGAAAATTGAAGCTAAACAAAATAATCTATAGCAAGCAGATTTTTCTTCTTAACAAATGTTATTTAAACTGGTTTACAAACAATATAAGCTGTTTACAATACCTGACAATATTTCCTCTACTTAATAGTTTTGCTTCAGAGAACCAACTGTAGTTATTGTTCCTTTAATTCATCTTCTCTCATAATTTTCCTGCTATGCCACATTTCACATATTATTTCAGTGTATACTGAAAATCATTTCTTCACCCTCTCTGATTTGAAGGTTTCTTCCTTTTTGACTCGACATACAACTCTGTAGTTCTGTGATATAACTTTCTCATACATGTCCAGTGGGTGGATGTAGATGACATGCACTAAAGACTTTTCAGTGTTTGCATGCAAACTGTGTTCCATCACTTCACAGTCTTGAAGTGTAATAGTCATGCCACTAAGTGTTGAATAAGCTGTTTTTCACCATTCTAGGATTCAAATCCAGGGTCATTCATATATTGTGATGGGTTCCATTGTGGCATCTTTGTAGTAGTCTCTTGTATAATAAAAGAGCTCCCGAGCTTTTCTTTGTCTTTTCTAATATTGGCATTTTTGAAAATTATGGGTGAGTTATTTTATAGAAATTCAGTTTTTGTTTGACTGCTGTTTTATCATTTAGAATTAGTTTATAAATTTTTGGCAAGTGTTTTAGTTTCCTAGCTGCTGGAATGCAAAAGTTGCTAGTTTACAGTTCTAAGGCTGAGAAAATGTCCCAATTAAAACAAGTCTATAGAAATGTCCAATCAAAGGCATCCAGGGAAAGATACCTTGGTTCAAGAAGGCTGTTGAAGTTCAGGGTTTCTCTCTCAAGTGAGAAGGCACATGGTGAACACAGCGTCATCTGCTAGCTTTCTCTCCTGGCTTCCTCTTTCATGAAGTTCCTCAGGAGGCATTTTCTTTCTTCATCTCCAAAGGTCACTGACTCGTGGACTCTCTGCTTCATGGTGCTGCTCTCTCAAATCTCCTTCATTCTCCAAAATGTTTCCTTTTTTGTAGGACTCCAGAAACTTATCAAGACCCACCCAAATGGTGGAGACATGTTGTCACCTAATCCAGTTTAACAACCACTCTTGATTAAATCACATCTCCAGGGAGATGATCTGATTACCGTTTCAAACATACAGTATTGAATAGGGATTATTCTGCCTTTATGAAATGAGATTTAGATTAAAACATGCTTTTCTAGGGAACATACACCCTTTCAAACCAGCACAGCAGGAATACCATAGAAGGGGTGCTGTGTCCTCCTAAATGCCTCATATCAGGAGGTCTATTACATAGTTTGTCCCATTATTTGTCATGCTAATTTCTATCACATGGTTATGGTGGTTTCCTTCAGAATTCCTCCTTATAAAATTACTCTTCTCTCTATTGTAATTAACAAATAAATTGTTGGAAAATACTCTGGGGTTAAGTAAATATGCTCTTTGTTATCTAGCTTTTACCTACTAGTTTTAGCAAACATTGATGTAAAGTGATTCTTGCTTGAATCAGTCATTGCTATGATGATTGTTAAATGATGATTTTCTAATTCCATTATACTTTCTACCTGAATGTATTTGTAATTAATTAATTGATTTAAGCATGAGTTTATGGATTCTTGTTTTAGTCACTGGCTATAAGCCATTAATTTGCTTATTTTGATGTTTAAATTATTTCTGATTTTCCCCCTGGGTGATTCAGTGATCCTTTGATGTGATATCATTATTATTTAAACATTTTCCTTACTTTATGTATATGATATTTCAGGTTCATGTTTGGCACTCTTTTTTCCAATCCTAGAGTCAGTTCTTTATCTAAGTCCTTTTATTGGTAATGGCCTGGGTTCTAACTGTGCTCCTTTTTACTCTGGTGCCTTTGCTTCCAGGTTATTTAAGTGAATAGAGCTCGTGCTCTCTCTCTTTCTCAGTATAATACACAGGATGTAATTTCAGATGTTCTTGCCCACATCACTATAAAGAACAAATCTACTAACTAGAGTCCAATTTTGCTTCTTCCTCCCTGCACACTTTTTGTTTATTTTCAGACTGAGAGCATAAAATCCTATTGCTATATTCCAAAGTTATTTTTATTAGTTCTTCCTCCATCCCTTCAGAGTGTGGTTTTATTATTTTCTTGAAATTCGCTTATGTCCATTTTTTTTTCTGTTCTTAAAATTCCATTTTACGTTTCCCCTCCTTATTGATTTCACTGTTTCTTACTACACAATTGTAATTAATTCCCTTTGTCACATTGGCTAGTTTATGGTCTCCAGTTGTTTGGCCAAGCAAACACTAAGTAGGATTGTTATTGTGAGGGTATTTCATAGATGAATTTAAATTAATAGTTGGTTACATCTATGGCTGAATGCATCAATAATCATTGCTTTCTGCAATTTGGAGTCTTTAATGCTAGAAATGAGGCTTTGAGCAGTTAGAAAGAAAAACTAACTTCATACAGCCTGCTTCTCCTGGGGATTTCAACTTCACTTTCATCAAGTTTCCAACTTGTGGCTTTCCCCATGTAATTAAGATATGCAAATCTGAACGGTAGCATGAGCCAAGAGGGACATGTGAAACCAGCACATAGCATGATGCGTTATAGAATAGGGACGCTGAATTTAGGCTACTTAATGTTTTACAATGTAAGCATCCTTACCCTTTGCTTCAAAAGTGACAAGACCTCTATCAATCAAGACTGAAAACCAATGTGCTCTTTTCTCCAGAATGAGGCACCATCTTTAACTTCCAAGATCATTTGCTATGGAAACATCCTTGTAAAGATAATGTATAATAAAGATTGTCTATACCAGTATTCACATGATACTCAAAAGCACAGACTTCCAAGGAAACTATTTCCCTGACAATATTTATCTTCATTTCTACATAATTTTGGCTGAATTTTTACATGATTATGCTACTGTGTTGGCCACTCTGATTAATCTGATTGACAGAACTAAATCTATTAAATATGTTCTTTGCTGTGTTTAAGGCTACTAGCAATAGGAGTGTATATATATATATATATATATATATATATATATAGCCAACCTGCACCATCAACCTCAACCATGCTCCTTATTTATCCTGGACTAACCAACTGAAAGCAAATCATAGACCATCTGTGTCTACCTTAGAAACGTATGAGACTTTCTACTTACAGTTCTGTATTGACCTCTATATTTGGCCTGAGACATTAATTCAGGCAGACAGAATAGAATAGCGATTGCACAGACTTTGCCTTGGCCCACAAAGACAAAATTTAGGGAAGTTTTATCACCCCCAAACACCAAAACGAATGACTTGATGCTGACCTGTACTCTGTTTAGGGCTCATTTGGTGTCATTGAGCTAAATGACAAATACAGGTTTAGCAAAAATACAGATTCAAATGTCCTACCAATTTTTCCAATTGGATGGCTCTCATTGTAGAGCTACCTATCCATTAGGTGTGCATAATAAATTGCAAGTCACTTTCTATTTACGGCAAATTCCTTCAGGTAACCAAGGAAATACTTCATGTCCACAGCTGCCTGAGGGCTACAAGATCTACTGATGTTTCTGTAATCAATCGAAGTTCTCTTGTGATCTATCTAATGTGCAAGTCACTGTTACAGGAAGGAGGTATGTTAATGCCTAGCTACCACACAGGAAGTACAGTCCTGGCGGTTCACAAGGCATGAACTTTCTTTCTTTGGAAAGAAAGCATGGTTTACAATTGTTGGGGACTCCCAAGTGGAACTTAAATTAGCTGGGAGGCAGAGATAGACAATTCTCCAATATGGGCTTCAGCCATTTGAGTCTAATTCTGTTTGTCCATTCCACCATCTAGTTGGAATTTATCCATTCAGTTGAATGGTGGGATGGGGATGGAGAAGGCTTCTGATAATACTGACCCAAGGAATTTATTAAAATGTGTTAGACCCCAAATTACTATGTGTCTGTCTAAGCCACTGTACTTTGCATGTTGAGACTGTTAATTAAATAATGAATAAACAAAGTTGATGAGTACAGTTGCACCAGATAAGAGAGATAAGTTATTTAATCCTGAGTGGGTTACATTACTAACACTGGAGGCTTCTTTGAACAGAACTTGTCTGCACCTGTTTAGTCTTAGTGCTTGCGGCCAAATGAATTCCAAATGCAGAATGTCTGGGCATCTGGAAGCCATGATTGGGAATCATAAACTCCATTATGTAGTTATCTTACATCGTTTTATGGTTTGTTCTGAATTTTTTTTATTAATATCAAGTAAATTTGATGTAGCCTATTGTGTCCAATGTATTTGGTTTTCATTCTGAACACGCCCACTCTTGCTAATGCAGCAAGTTGCTATACGGTACATCATGGGGACGTGGCCTCAAGTGCAACAGAAAATTTTAGCAAATGACCATTTTATTATTTACACAACCCAAAGGTTCAAAAGAGCAGGGGAAGAGATTCAAATATGGTTGGTCTCCTGAGAAGGCCAATTGTTTGGGTCAGGATTGGTGGATGGTAATTCTGCATGTTTCACTTCCTGTAGGAGCAAAGAGACAAATATGTGTGGTCCAAATGGGGTGGTATTTGTGCACCCCAGGGTGAAGATGTCCTGTGACTGAGAATTCCAGGCCTGATAACCACCTAGAACTGCTTGTTCTGGAATTTAGGTTTAAGCTGAATGTGAGAAGGATAGAGGAAGGAGGGCTGGGAGCACAAATGAAATCAGAAAGAAAGATAGATGATACAGACTGAGATGGTATAATCTAGTAATGCCTAGAGTGTATAATGATAGTGACTAAATGTACAAATTTAAAAACGTTTTTTGCATGAGGAAGAACTAAGTAATGTCATTACTGCAGGGTATTGAAAATAGGTGGGAATTAATATTTTAAAATTTTAACTTATGTGTGAGACTAAAGCAAAAAAATCTTTATTTGGTACAAAATTTATATTTTGACTAGTGCAGTTCTTAATATGACTTATGTGGATGGCTTGACTGAACACTATAAGTACATGGAACCTCGAGTAGGGCATAAAATTTTGTAGGTTTGTCCAGAGTGATGCCCTGATGAATCCCAAAGTGATTTGAACAGTGAGTAAAAAAGTATTTGCAAAGTCCCCTTGGGGGAATGGCAAGAAAGAGGGAAAATTCAACTTCTCCAAGTGGAAAATTCTTGATATTCTCACAAACGCTGGGGCCAACCACAGCAATAGGGTGAGTCCCAAATCTTGGGGTTTGTTCATATGAAAATTAGCTCCACAAAGGATAGGTCAGGCCTACTTAAAATTAGGCCTAAGAGTCACCCCCAAGAGAACCTCTTTTGTAGCTCAGATGTGGCCTCTCTCTCCAGCCAACACACCAAACAAACTCACCACCCTCCCCCTATCTGCATGGCACATGACTTCCAAGGGGTGTGGACCTTCCTGGCAACATGGGACAGAAATCCTGGAATGAGCTGAGACTCAGCATCAAGCGATTGAGAAAACCTTCTCGACCAAAAGAGGGAAGAGTGAAATAGGACAAAATAAAGTGTCAATGGCTGAGAGATTCCAAACAGAGTTGAGAGGTTATTCCTATGCATTAAACAGATATCACCTTGTTAGTCGAGATGTAGGGGAGAGGCTGGAGGGAACTGCCTGAAAATGTAGAGCTGTTTCTTGAAAATGATTGTATAATGATATAGCTTTCACAGTGTGACTGTGTGATTTTGAAAACCTTGTGTTTGATGCTCCTTTTATCTACCTTATCAACAGACGAATAAAACATATGGAATAAAAATAAATAATAGGGGGAACAAATGGTAAAATAAACTCAGATGGAAATGCTAGTGATCAATGAAAGGGAGGGGTAGGGGGTATGGTATGTATAAATTTTTTTCTGTTGTCTTTTTATTTCTTTTTCTGAATTGATGCAAATGTTCTAAGAAATGATCATGATGACGAATGTGTAACTATGTGATGATATTGTGAATTACTGATTATATCTGTAGAATGGAATGATCATATGTTAAGAACATTTGTGTCGGTTTGTTGTTATATTTTTTTAAAAAAATTTTAAAAAAAGATACAGTCCAGCTGCTCCATTAGACTGTATGAACACCTTTCCTAGACTGTAGAATGGAAGCATATTGAAACATCTGCACATGATAGGAAAGAAAAGAGGCGTATATAAGTTAGGTCTGGAACACAGCTTCTAGGTGTGTCCATGAATTCCCCAGCACTGCAGTTTGAGTGGCTTGAGCATTGTATTACAAACTGAAAGCTTGAGCTAAATGTAGACCTATTTCCATAATCTGAAGGGAATTTTAACATAGGATGGGTTTAAAAATCGTAGCTAGAAAAAAGCAATTGCAGGTGCAATCAAGCTGTTTACCAGATTTCTCATGCTTTTCTCTTTTACTGGAAACACAAGGTCTGTAAATAACCAGAAAACTAAGGCCTTGTCTCTCTACCTTATGACTACTGCTTTGTGGCTTCCAAAATGCTGCATATTCGAGAGGAAAGTGTTACTAGAGTTGCCACATTGAGACTTTAAGTTTATAAAGCTCAGAGTAAAGTGTTTGAAGCATGAACAGATTTTAAAAATGCCTGGTGAGAACTGTAGGTATTTAAGATTTTTAATTTTTTTATTATTAATAGCCAACTCAATTCATTCTGTGGATATAGTCACAAATATCTGTGAGTCCTAGGAGTGCTTATGTGTGTATGTTCATGTGTGGTGAGGTCTTTTGAGGAGAAGAAGTAGTATGAATCTAGCTGATCCACACTAGATAAAAGAGTGGTAGACCAGGAATAAATATGCAAGATCCATGGAAATCCACCTGTTCTATGAATAAGATATAATAAGTGAATTCAATTAGCAATCCAATAGATAGAATATGAAACTAAAGAGCCCAGTTTATTGAAGGAATGCTATAGTTCAAAGAAGAATGACAACTAGCACATAGAGAAGGAATGATATATTAGAACAAAAATTCCATGGTTCCTAAAAATGATTCAAGCAAGAATTAGCAATTTATTTAAAAACCTTTAGGTACATGATTGATGGAAAACTGGCTATTTGATAGTGCCTGAGAAACCACATGTATTATATTACAAATTTCATAACTTAAGCAAGTGGTTAATTTTAGGAGAATGAATGGTGGATGCAATGGAATATTAGGCACATAACATAACCGAGTCTATCTAAAAGACTTCAACTTGAATCCCTTACACACATCAAGCATTTAGATTTAACTCACAATTTATATAAAATAAGTAATTTAAATAATATTGCAAAGAAGCAAGCAGACAACTATTGAATGACCTGGCCTGGTCATTATAACAAAAGAGTGAACAATAGTTTTGTGTAAGATTGGACAAAATGCTATGTAAGAGATAACAATGCAATGCATGTTTCACAATTAGAAATGGGTTTGGAAAATAGAAGGACTTTTTTTTGGCTAATTTTGGAAATTTGGATAATTTCTAGGTATTAGATGAGAATGAGGTAAAATTCTTTAAGTAAACAAGTTGTAGAACATTATGTACATAATTATCTCATTGTGGTGAATACAAATGCACACACACAAAGATTTGGAAGGACATGCATTGAGATGTTAATAGTGGTTATTGGTATGTGGTGGTTATACAAAATATTTTTATCTACTTCTAAATGTTTGCTTTCTATTTTCCAATTTCTGATAATTCATATACACTGTTCATATAATTTACCTATCATCTATCTGAATACAAAATAACCTTCAAATAAATTAAATAATTTATTTTTTTATTTAATTTTTTATTTAACCATCAGATGATTTGGAAAAACTATTTTTACCCAAAATTATGGAAATAGTTTTTACCTTGTATCAATTGTTGTAGGCAACAGGGAAGAGACAAAGATGTCCAATTCAAATTACTGATAGAGCATAAATTTCATGGCAAAACAAGTTAAGCACTATAAAAGAAAGAGTTAAAGGAACTGTAAAGAAAGATTTTAGGGTGCCACAAGAGAAATAGAATGAGATGCAGATACAAGTTAAAGAGCAGGGAGCGATTTGGGGAGCCACCCTAAAAAAGTAGAAATGTGGGGGAGATAGACGAATAATAATAATACTTTTAGAAAACTATGCAATGTCAGGAGAAGAGTAATTCCCTCCTGAGAGTTCTCAGATTCATTGGTAGAGACCAACATTGCTTTCAATGATTCTATAGCAGGGATATTAGTGAGTGAGTGAGTGTGTGTGTGTGTGATAGACAGACACTGCCTGCAAAAATGTACAGGACTGGGCCTAAGACAGGGGAAAAGGCAGATTTTATTTAGTATAAAATGAACTGCTTAAGCTATTATGTTTGTGATGTAGAAATTTAACATTTTGTTTTCTTTCTGCATTTCTGTAATTTGAAAATCGTCCTAAATTTCAATAACATGTTAAGTTAAAAATTAAGCATCTTAAGAAGACAACTGCTCATTCTAAGAATCATACAACTTCTGAGAAAGGGTTAAAGAAAAGCAATCAGAGGCACCTCCTGCAGCAGGGAGAAGCGACTTTCAATCCCAGGGGAATCGGCTCCTATCTCATTCTCTCATTATTATTCCCCAATGGTGTACTGCCTTCTTTGTCTTCTTTCCACTTACCCTTTTCGCAATATTTCCAAATACCTATTTTTCTGTTATTTCATAGAAGCCTTATTTCTATTAACCCCAAATGACTTCCCAAATGCCAAATTTTAAATTCTATTTTTTTGTGTCTGAGGGTGAGAGCGGGGGAGAAATAGAGTCAAAACCCACAATGCAGAATTTGCAAACTCTGCTTTGTAACCGGATTAAGAATGCAATGCCAAATAGCCTGACATTTAGCTAAGCCCTAGATTGTCAGCATATGACTACAGTTACTAAATATAATCAGGCAAATAATAATTAATCTTGCTACGTCTTAGTACAATCTGTATCTTAACATTGTTTTTCAGTATGTTCATATTTAGTGATCACATTCACAGCAAGATTTTATTGTGCCAAGTGAATTTTGTCACCTTATATTCCTAAATACATCAATGATTATTTTAAAACAATCATGAAGAAACACATGAACACGTTTTGCCACCTCCGAATGGTGGTTTTACCCTTCATTACCTCCTTAAGTCCAAGAGATGGCATTTTAGCAATTCTGTTGTTAGTTTTCTTCCAAATGCAGATTTCTGGCTCTTTAAAAATTATCAGCTTGATCTAAAATGTACAGGTTGGTATTACAAATTCCAGGCACTATGACTTGAAAGGGAAATCTATTTGTAGACCTTCCAAACTATTCTTCTGCAAAAAGATACACATACATAACATTTTAATACAGAATTTGTGAAAACAATAGATCTGTTGTGGCTGCATTAGCTTATATAAAACTATATTGGTAAATATAGAAAAGAACTCCCAAGAGGAAAGATGCATTCCTGACTTACTAGTTCACTATATTTTAAGAAAACTCACATGAAGTAATGCATGGAAAAGTTCATTACAAATTATAGCATAATATTTTATTTTTACAGTGGTTTAGCATTATCATTTTTTCTTTCTTATAATTATCGTGCATGTTATTAGGACGTTGTTATAACTAGTTTACAGGCAAACTTAGCTTAATAGATCATAAATACAACAGCAAATATGATTGTCTGAACCCTGAAATATGTTTAGAGTAATAAATCTCCCATAAGAGGAAACAACAGAAGTGTGTGCTATAAATGCAAGAGAAATTTGAACATCTATTTTTCATGTAGATATATGCTATGTCAGGGGAGCGGGGAAGGGCACTGCAACTGGAGCTGCAGAGGCTCAGTTGCCCCTCCCAACCTGACTTCCAGAACTGATGCCCCGCCCCTTCCAGACCTCACCTGACCTCCATCCTTAAAAGCTGCCAGGGAAGCCCGCGTGCGCACTCACCTCTCTACAGGTTGGGTTCTGTGAGCTGTACCCGAGAGCGCAGAAATAAACTCACCCACTTTAAATTTTCGGGTCTATCTTCCTTCTTTCTCACCCTTTTGCCTCCTAAGCCTTTCAATATGTAATCTAAAACTGAAGAAATATTGCAGAAACTGGGCCCTGATGAATGAAATCCTGGTGGCACTCAGTGGAAGCAAATGCAGATTCTCTCTTAGGATGCTCTCTTAATCTAAGGTACACAAGAAAAACACCAATAACAGTAACAAGAAACTTTGCTAAGGATGAGATCCATAATTGTCAAGGAAAGCATTATGAGGGAGAAACAGTAAATATAGCAGATCAGGATTCCAAGGAATAATTTGAGATAATAGAAGATTCTGATAGAATATAAAACAAATATGCCTGAGACTAATAAAGAGATAATTGTAAGAAAATAAATCATAGTAAGAACGCAGAAAAAATGAAAATTTTCAAAAGAAACAAAGTGGCTAATAACAAGCATAATATTATGCAAGTGAGATACTAAGTGATTGAGCTAAACAAAGAAAAAATTAGTGGACTGAAAGATGTAAACAGATTGAGCAGAATACTGCAGAAAAGGAAAGAGATGGGATATTGAGGCTATAAATCAAAGTTGTGACACGTATCCCAGAGGAGTTTCAGAACAGGAGAATATTTGTTTCAAAGAGAATTTTCCTGAGTTGATGAAAGACATAGATTCTCATTTTAAAGGAGCACACTATACCTTAAGACCAGACCAAAAAATACAAACACATAATTACTTAAAAGGAAGAACAGTTAGACAACCAGTGGACTTCTCAACGGATAAAATAATTTTCAAACTACTGAGGGGGTCAATCTAGACTTCATGCCCTAGTTTTCATTTAAGACATTAAGTTTTTCATCTAAGAATGGGAGCTTTGCATTAACTTTCTTTATCATTCCATATAATTTTATTTTATTTCAAACTTGTATAGAGCTACTACAAGGAAACAAGAAATCAAAATCAGCCATTGAAAATAAGTTGAGTTTATTATCAAATATTTATATCTTTGGATAATAAAGTGCTTAAATCGGGGTGGGGAAATAATAATGACATTCATCAATAAATGTATTGTAGATTTGTTGCAGTTACCGCTGAAATGATAAGTATCATTTATGACTAATCACTGTTTTATATGTGAGATATTTTATGATTTCTACAATTTACTAAAACCTATTTCACCATCATAGCCATTTATATTTCTGATGCATAAACTCCAGGGAGAAGAAACTGATATCAAGGGATTGACAGGAAAACAATAGAGAAATTGAATACATTTTATTTTATGGAACAGAGCATAGTCAAATGTAATCATTATGAGGATAATGACGGTACAATTTTAAGGGTTGTTGTGAAGATTGAAAATACTACAATACATTAAATTTCTGGGACCGACAATGACTGCTTTCATGATTATCTGCATTTATAGAAGGGGATATTGAGGCATAAGGAGGATAATTTTGCAAAGGTCACACAGTCAGAAAAAAGGAAGAGATGATATTTGAACTTTTGTAGGTTGTACCAAAAGTCCACACAATTTTTATTCTAAACTGACACTTTAGAGGGAAATGTAATTACCCCTTAGTTACATTTGTATGGTGGCTTGGAGCTATGTACGCCAGGAAAACATGTTCCTACAGTTAATCCATTCCTATTGGTGTGAATCCATTGAAAATAGGACCTTTTGATAAAGTTACTTCAGTTATAGTTTGGGTCAGTCAGGATATCTTGTCAAAAATTACATATTTATACATTCTGAGTACAAGAATCATTGATTTATCATTACATTTTATGTATTTGCCTTTTAGATCCCATAGGAAATAAAAACTGGAGTTAAAAATAAAACATACAATAGTACTGTTACTTATATTTACTTCATCATTAAATTTACTATGGATCTCTATTTCTTTTGGTCTTCAGTCAATTGCCTATTGTCCTTTTCTTTCAACATGAAGAATCCCATTTAGCATTTTTCGTAGGGGAATCTAGTGGTGACAAGGTCCCTCAGCTTGTTTTGGGGAATGTCTTAAAACCTCCCTCATTTTTGAAAGGGTGTTTTATTGGATTCAATTAATTTTGGGTTGAAAATTTTTGCTTTCAGCACTTTAAGTGTATCTTCCCAATGCCTTCTTGTATCCATGTTTTCCGATGAGAAATAAGAAGTTAATGTTATGAGCCCCCCCTTGTATGTGTATGTTGTTTCTCTCTTCTGGCTTTCAGAATTCTCAACCTTCAATACTCAAAGCTTTGATTGTAACAAGGTATGCTGTGGTATTTTGGAATTAGCTTAACTTCTTAGATGGGTATTCATGTCTTCTGTTAAATTGAGGAAAAGTTCTGAGACATCCACTCCCTCAGGCTACCACCAGACACATATGGCCAGCCACACACTGCCAGTGTGTGAATGGGGGTTATTCTGCTCCCTTGGAATCTGGGCCAGAGAGCCACACTAGGAGCTTGGGCCAGCCAGGATGCCAGGAGATCCTACTGCTTATTAGAGTGACTTTGTCTTTCTTTGGTGTTTACCTACTAGTTCAATTCTTTCACTATTTTCTGGACCTTTGTGAAAGATTTTTTATGCCACATCTTGCTGGTTGTACAAATCTTATATGTGGGGCAAAGACTTGAAGCTTTTCCAATTTCCCTCTTGGGTAGGGAAGGTTATATTGAAGTACTTTTTTTTTAATTCTGTCAAATCTATAATTAATTAAGGACCTATAGGGAAGTTTATAGCTTGAGTCATCTCATAAAATGTGATATCTTTCCATTTATTTATTCAAGTTACTTTCATGTATCTTCATAAAAGATGATGCAAAGAACAATAGTATATTTTAAAATAATATATCCTGCAAGTTTTTTTTTTATGTGCCTCAAGTTACTTTTCACTCCATAGCAATGGTTTGTAAATATAAATTATTGTAAGATTATTTTGATTTCTCTGGTTAACCGAACTTGTTTCCCAAAGGAAAATAACAGTATAGAGCTAAGGGTCTTACTCTTCTTACATATTATTGAGGGTGAACTAAAGGGAAATGGCCCTGCTTCTGGTGAAATAGCCTGTAAAGTGAGAATTTCTATTTTAGTTTCCCAAGGGCTAAAATACAGGCCATGCAATGAGACTCAAAATTAGCAATTTATTGGCTCATATTTTCAGAGGCTAGAAGGTTTGCTTTCTTCCAGCGTTAGTATCTTCTGGCTGGTCAGCACCTTTGGAGTTCCTTGGATTTTCCATGATGTGGAAATGCACATGGTGGTGTCTCCTCCATTCCCTCCTGGGAAATATTGACTTCCAGCTTTTTGCATCTCCCGTGGCTTTTCTTCTTGTGTCCAATTTGCTTTGTTTATAAGGACTTCAGCATACTGGATTGAGGCCCACCCTCATTCCGTTGGGCATATTCTAACTAATAACATCTTCAAAAGTCCTAATTACAAATGGGTTTACACCCACCGGACTGAGGTTGTGACATGCCTTTCAAGGGGGACATAATTCAACCCCCAACAGTTTCCAACAGTAGCAAAGTTAAAGCTCAAGAGTAAACATATACATATCCAAGTCCTGCCAAAATGATTTTAAGGAAGAATGCCCATCTCACAAAAATAAACGTCTTTTGAAGAAATAATCTGAAAATTAGAGGGATTGATCATTATCCCCCTTTGCCCACATTTGATCAGCACCACTCAAATAGGCAATTTTTCAGTGAATTTTGTACTCCATGCTTAATTCAGTTAATATGTCTGAAGCTAAAGGTAAGTGGTCAGAAAAAGACAATCGGGTATGCTTTTAGAATTCATACCATATTGTTTAAGTGTTAATGTTCCTGCAAAAAAATGTTGCATTTGACCTTATAGAAGAGACATCATGTTGTATTTATAGAACCTGCAGCTGTCCTGCTACATAGTAAATATTCTGTAAATGTCTGATCATTGCTTGAATGCATTCATTAATGTAGAAAACATGATCATTTTACTTAATCTGTTTTTAACATAAAATATGCCTCCAATTCAGAAGTTTTATTCTTAGAAAGAAAAAGCACATATATTTTTTCAAAGAAATGTTTTATCATTGGAGATATATTTTGAAGCCATTCATTTGTTACAGACACTTATCTACTATCAGGGCTTGTCAGTACATTTCCCCAAGGTGTTTTCTGAACCAGTTTTATTCCAGTTCGGTAAACTCATTGAATCAGTCTATGTGAAGTTTAGACAAGTCCCTTTTGTCTAAGGAAAGCAATAGAAGATGTGGAGCATCAAATTCAGAAAGAAGTTCTTCAACTAGTCACACGCATTCTCAAGATGGATTATGCTGATTGCAGTAGGCATGAAGGATAATGGCAAAGAGAGACTTAATGGAATATTGAGTTATATCATAATTGTGGCTCATAAGATTCAGTAATCATAACTACAAGCCTTACCTACTATCATTGGCTTGGAGGAAGGTTAGTGTACAGGTTTAACACATAACAGCTTAACCACAGCTAATTATTTATGATGTTTGGGGAAAGAAATCATAAGTAGAATTTTCAGAACTATTTTGATGAGGCCTTACATTTTCCCTTGAATTTTGAAATATTTAACAGGAACTTAGCTTTATAGAATTGTGACATATCTCATATTTGCGGGATCACTCCTGATACATGCTTTGTTTCCTCTGCATAATTATTCATAGCACTGCCTTTTACTCCCATAAGTTTAATGACAAAATATATAGGTAGCTGATAGGTGACAATAAGTCAATTAGGAATGTTATAACATATAACTAAGTGATAAAGAGGAAATGAGAACTCAGAGTTTTCAGTAATATCTTCTTATGTAATGATATAACTGTTAATGATCTGTATATATTCAATCCAAGAAAAAAATTTTGCCCTTCATTGTGACTACACACGATATAAACAAAGCAAGATCTTCAAGATCTCATTGGAGGAATTATCTTTACATGTTTTATTCCATGAAATATAAGGATTGTCAAGGTATTTCATCTTCTATTAGAATAAAGCAATCCACGGTATCAGCCTGGCATACCAAGGATTTATTGATTGTGTAGTCCAGACACCTACATCATGATGAGCATAAACCCTGCTTCTTGCCACTCATACTTCACCTTACAGTGTTGCAGCTGTGCTTAGCAGCAGAATGCCAGATGGCACGGAGACATCAATTGATTACTACTCAAGAACAATGTCACCTACCAGAACAGACTACACACAAATTGACAAAGGCAATGCTGTGGTTCCAGGCCTGAATGATGATGCCCTTTAAATAGATTTATGGCTGCATTTTAAACATGTGTACTAGTTGGGGAAACTTTTGCCTAAGGATAAAGCTACAAACTTAACTATTATACTATTTTTTGCTAAAACTTTTCTTTAGTTTTTAATTTTTCTATATTTGTCCTCACAGAAGATAAATGTATTGAAACTTTTTGTTGTCTGCTGTTGCAAATCTAAAATTACCCAAGCTCTTCTTTAAAAATACATTCTCAAACACGTTTTTGTGAGAAACAGTTATCACATAAACTTGGGCCAGAGGAAATGGCCAGTAGAAAAAGTGCCTGAAGAATTCTGGGATTCATAAGCTGTCAACAGGAATTATCTGTCCACAAAGAATGTCTTTCATGAGTAAGTCTTGCTTTTATCAAAGCCATTTGTTATCACTTTTGGCATCATTTTATGTAGCATATCTTGAATTGTTTGCACTCAAACCTTAGCAATAAGCTATGTCTGATAGCCTTGAATGGATGCCAACATTGGAGAAATGAACAAGTCAGGTTACTCAGTTTAGCTTTGGTAAATAAGTCAGATTGATTTTTCAAAATAGTACTGAAAAATGTGTTGATTGTTGTAGATTTTTCTCAAATTTATATGAAGAGATGTATGATACCAAATATTCTGCTTCTACAGAAATAGTTTATTGCTGCTTTTCTGAAATGTATGGATTTCATCTAACTGTTTTTCCTGATAAAAAGTGTGTATTTACTTAAGTAAAAATACAATATCACTTTGGACAGAAAATTGGTCTACTTATCTGACTTGTTAGCAAAGTGTCCCACGTTCTGCAAGGAGGATCTTTACTCAGAAGACCTAAAAAGATTCTTGGAGAAGACAGGACCATGGTGTCTTATGTTTTGAGTTGCACATTTTAACTCTGAAAGTTTAACTTCGTTGTCTAAAACTGTCATCAGTGTCTCCTGGAGCATACGTTCTTAATGAAGGTGAAGACAGAGAATTGGAACTTACGTTTGATTATGAACTGTAATTTGATCTTTTCTGGTTGAAATTAGTCTTTCACTTAAATATGCTGTCAATATAAAGTGTAAACATATGATCAGGCCTATTTTCTGCTTGCCATGCCTTTCCAATTTGATACATGGATTCAACATGAAACTTTCTAATCTTCTTGGAATGGCACTGTCCATACACAGTATTTTGTCCTCAACAAACTTTGCCACCAGCAATCAGTAATGGTATCTACTGATCTGATTGGGTTCAACCTAGTTAGGCTGATACGCACTGCTAATAACTGTTTAAGTCTCTAGTACTTCGGATAATGAGGTTACTGGAGTCTGTTGCCCTTTGTTTCAACTGGGAACACTTTGCAGGTCACAGGTCTTCTCTGCACTGCCTCATTCCCTGAGAGTATGAAGAACTGCTGAAGCTCTTGCAAGCCCAAACAAGCACTAGATGCATGAAATCATCATCTCTGGCTCTCTTTCCATGTATAAATCACCATCTCTGGCTCTCTTTCTATGTACGAATATCAAGTTGTAATTTCTATTTTTCTGTGGTTATAATGTACCTCAGGCATCAGATCCTCTACTTTCAGCTTGTTCTTTACCTGATCATGGGTTTATTTTATCTTATACCCATCCTCAAGTGGGAACTTGGGTCCCTTATCAGAGGCCTATACAATATCTTGAACAGACTTCTACTCCATGTGTTTATATTCCCGTCACTACTCAAACATTTATTTCCTTTCTAAGTCACAGTAACGCTGTCCTGATATAATTATATCCTCTGTCCTTCCTACACTTAGGCTTTGACAAAAAGTTATGTTCTGACCTCTAAGTTTTCTCTTGATACTTGAAATTCAGACTGTAGGAAAAAAAAATCAATCAATGATGTCAGGCTATTATATTCCCTTACTCTAAAAGAGAGTCCAGTTTGAAACTCAAAACTTAGCAATAAACTATTTAGGTTGCATTTGACCTCTTCTGCTATAACATACTGTTAATTCCAGGGTATGGGAGCTAGGGTATAACTGCAATTATTGAAAATGAAATTCTATTGCTTTAATGCCTCATCTTCCCCCAGTAAAATATTGCTCCTATAGAAAAGACACACACATACTCTTGTGTAAAGATGCCATATCATCCTAGAACTTGAAATATCGTGAGAGTTGATTTTGCTACCTCTTGCCATCTCTCTAAGCTTAATTGAGTAAAACTGGGAGCTAGCTGCTATTCCCATATAGGAACACTAGAGAGCACTATGTCTTACCCTAGAACAGTGTTTTTCAAAATAAATGCAGGTCAGAATTACCTGAAGGCCTGTTAAAACAGATTTCTGGGCCCTAATCCCAGAGTTTTGTTTCAGCAGGTCTTGAATTGGGTCCAATAATTTGCATTTCACTCACTAGGAGCTTTGCCATCAATACAGGCATAGCCTTCCTTGGGCATTTGTGCATCATTACCCAGTTTTGGGTTGCAGTTACATCTGACTCGAGAGGGATATAGGTGTCTTCATATTTTAAGTAATCCCAAGACTCAGTGGGACACTCTTCTCTGGGTTCTCAAGATGCACTCAAAGTGACTTAATGTCCAAATTACCATTTAAAATTTTCCATATCAGTCTTTTTCTACAAATTCTAGCCTCTTCAGATATTCTCTAGGTCACCACCAACATTTAGGGCTTGAGATCCTGCTATGGAAATTATTCCTTTGTACTCAAAAAGAATTTATTTTTAAAGTTGAAAGTTCAGGAAGAAACTTTCAAGATTACTTTCCATGCCTTCCTTTTCTCCTTTTCTTACTTTTTCTGAGTATCCTGTTGATTCTTTGATGTGATTTTTTTTTTCTTCCCAAGGTCATGACCTAGGGTTCAAATGACTAGATGCTCCACTTTTTTTTTAGAGACTGGTTTTAGATCTATAATACGGATATAAATCCCCAGAAGTAAAAAGTTTGGGATGTACAACTGTATAATTCATATGCTAATATATTTCCCTTCAATGTCTCTAAAACTTTAGAACTCCACTGGTATTATTCAAATGATTTATAACAGTAAATAATTCTTTACTTATTTATTTGTTACACTGGGAGTAAGTAATGGAGTGTTCACAGTGACCATTTTTAATGGAGCTCAGAAAATCCTTGCAGCATAGGTTAGTATTACTTCCCT
Organism: Myrmecophaga tridactyla; assembly: GCA_004026745.1. NCBI lineage: Eukaryota > Metazoa > Chordata > Mammalia > Pilosa > Myrmecophagidae > Myrmecophaga > Myrmecophaga tridactyla. The sequence goes on from PVIY010014538.1 coordinate 34,405, forward strand.
GGGATAATTCATGGGCTCCCTGTAGAAGAGTGCTCATGAAGACAGTGATGAGATGCATAGCCTACATGGCTTCTCAGATAAGATATGTTAAGTGCATTGATACATGGTCTTGCAGAAACCGATGTTCTTAAGATATTGGTGTGTATCTTGTGTAGCTCCATGATGATGGTATGACCGATGCTGGCCAGGCTTATGCCATATTTGATTCTTCAGAAATTGTCTTGATATGTCACTTCTCTAATAGTAAGTTTCTTCTAAATTCCATTCTATACCGGATGAGTCAAATCTTCCTGGCATCAAGTCACATCTTCCTATTTTTGTGTTGTGGCATATATTTATGTCCTGCTGTGTTGAATATCGTCCCTTCTACTTTCAAATAATATGTTATTCTCTCAACAAAGCACAACTCTTGTAAATCAAAGCTTGGACTTTCAAATAGATCCTAATTCCTGCCTAATAAACTTAAAACTCCTTCAAGCAATGTACATTGCCCAGACATTGTGTGACTCAGGAATCATGACCATCAAGAGAAATAGTCACCTTGATAATAGGAATTATCACTATAATTCCAGAAAAAGCAAATAAGACATAATAATTAATGAAAAACTTAGTAAGTAGCTATCAGTAAATAATACTCCATATCAAAAGTATGCTGTAGGACTTCTAGGAAAGAGGGTGAAGTAGGAGACTCCAAGACACGATCTTTACACACATACACACACAAACTGTTAAACAGGATGGAACTGTCTACAACAATTGTTTTGAAACTCCAAAGCGACAGTAAAGAACAGGACATTGCACTCTCTCTGTGGCACCAGCATCTTTCACTCTCCCAGCAGGCCAGCATGGGGTCCGGTCTTCAATGTTGACCAAAAGAAACATAAAAATTCCCATCCCCCAAAACAAGGGCAAATATAGCAGATCATTGAGCATGGCTTTTTGTTAACAAATTACAATTTCTAGGGACCTGGCTCTGAGGGCAGCTACTATTTCCACCCTCCCTGGACAGGAGCAGAGGCAGTGGAGATGTAAAGACACAACACTTCCTCATGGGTGAAGGGGACAGTTGGCTGAAGGGCTGTATTTGTTGGGCAGGCCATGAAAGCTCAGCTTTGGGAAGACATCAGAAAAATTTTTAGCACCCTTCCTTATTTCCTTCCAAGACACCTGGGAGCCAGTTTGCAATTCCCTTGTGGGTCCCTAATCCTGTTTTGACTTGGAAAGACTGACTTGGGAGAGTCCTCTCTAAAGTGCCCCTGCTCCCAGGATCTTCACTCCAGGCAAAAGTAGGTTGAGACAATAAAGGGAGTGTAAAAAAAAAACAATAGAGGTGGTCAGTCTGGGACAAATGTCTACTGGCTTCAAACACCTATGAAAGGGAACTTTGTCTCCTGGAAAACAAAGGGTGCAAACACACTCCTGTAAATATGGGAATTTCAAAACAACTAAGAAGCAAAAGCCAGGACAAGACAGAGGCCCAGAAAAAAATAGAGAAAATCCTTCACATTGCATTTGCTTTGATCAGACCTTCCTGATAAGAAGGCTGAAGCTCAAAAAAGATATCTGCCCTATCACCAGCTGGTTACAAAACCAAAAAACAGACATATCAGGAAATAAACCCCACAGTTAACATTTTAAAATAATAAAATATTCAGTGTGCAATAAAAAGGTAGAAGATAAAGAAACAGGAAATGATGGCCCAACAAAAGGAAGAGAATAAAATTCCAGGAAATACCATTGAAGAATGGAATACAGATAGACAGAAAAAATATTTTAAAAAATGATCAATATACGATGAGGTGTATTCTGCTTCATGATTTATTCTGTGTGGTGTTCTCTAGGCTTCTTGCATATTTATGCAAAATAACTATATTTTCCAAAAAACATATTCAATGAGGAGAATGGCATTTATATATTTAAAAGTTCCTTTAATGTCTGGTTTAGTTAAAGTGAGTTGGATTCTTATACCTGCTTTTGAATTTAATCTGTACTGATATCATTTGTCATACAGCTTCTAGAAAACTCCATTATATGCACAAGATGATGAGTTTAAAAAGGCAAAAAAAATCTCAGTTTTTTAAAAATACTTTTGCCTTTATTGAACCATGGAAAAAGGGAAACCCCGGGAGTTGAAAACTGTTGGCCTGATAACGATTTGAGAATTTTGTTGTTTTGTTATAGTGACTCAACACAATCTCTCACCATAAGAAAATAAGAAAAACAAGTAGAGAAAATAAACAGATTCAGAAAGTAAACAGAAAAACTGCTCCTTCTTACCATGTCTGTCTACTTGTTTGCCCCCTTTCAACTTTTCCTGAATATTTTTTTTCCCCTAAGTGGAGTATATTTAACTTGAATACAACTTGAAAGAAAAAAAAAATAGTTTCTTTTTTTTTTTTTGTACTAATCCATTAGGGGGCCAGTACTTTTTCTTAATCAGAAAATGACAATTTATTGGCCACATGAGAAAAATCAAAATGTTTTGAAATTTATAAATTTCAAATTTAGTGTTTGCTCTTCCATTTGGTAGCAGAATTTCTGATAGTATTTAGAATTTTTACAATAAAGATATCCAATTTATTGTACACCAATCCAGATTGATACCTGTGCCAGCAATTTTCAAATGTCCTTGAGTACAAAGTTTCCAAAATTCGGTTAAGAAATATAACAATGAAAATCAAGTGGCACATAATTCGGCATATAATTCATTACCCTAGTTTATAACCTTAAAGTTCAATAATGAGTGTCAATATAATAAATATATAGCTAGATGATAACTTTTTTTGCAGAATTTAAAAATATTAAGCTTAAAATGTAGCTAAAATAATCATGTATATTTATGTATGTTCCTAATGGTACCATAGCTGCTTACGTGGAACTTTTAGAAAATGTGTTTGTGTGTGTCTGGTGGTGCCTGGATGAGGAGAGACAGAGAAAAAAAAAAAGAGTGAATATAAAGAAGTTAAGGGCCTAGTAAATGTTAACACCTAAATTATTTTTCTCCATACAAAAATCAGAGAAACTCAGTGTTTGCACTCTGAGTTGAAACTTAGATATTCAAATGTTAACAGATTTAAATATTTCCATACTAAAGATCCAAGAAATACATTGTTTGTGAACCATGTCTCTGCCAGTTTATTTATATTCATATTATACCTATTGATTTATCTGCATTCCTTAGGAATCATTACTCTGCATTCCAAGTCACTAGCTCTCTATTAATATCATTTTAAAGTCCTTTACAACTCAAGTTGATTAACCTTTTCCCTTTGGAATAATAGCTTTTTTTTTTTTCCCGAATGGCTCATTTAAAAATATCCAGTTCTGTAATCTGCATTCCAAAGACAATTGGCATAGCACCACAATTCATACATCTTGATATCAACATTTTTTCATTTGCAGCGATATTTTCTCCATATAAGAAAATGAGGTTTTTCTCCTTATAGCCTGGAGAGCATTACCATTGAAAATTAAAATTGTATTGAGAATCAAATGCCAGTTTTGGAAACGCCTTTAAGCATAGAGTATTTTCAGCACTTTTTATTAAAACGAATAAATTTTGAGCTGACCTTCTCCATCAGAAATTAATCTTAGAAATGTTTTACCTTAAAGATTAAAACCACTAAATATAATAAAAATATTTACAAAGGAATCCATCACCCTTAAACAAAAGTGACACAACTAAACATTACTAAAACAAACTTTACCATATAAAAGCCTTCACAACAGAAGGCTTTGACATTCTCTGAATGTGTAAGTGGTATATGATCATGAACCTCTTATTATAAGCATCTGTGCAAAGTTTCCAGATTCATGCCATGATTTCTACATATTGGGTAATTTATCATTATGCCATCTGTTTAAAAAACTTAGTTGCCAACACAGATGGATTATCAGGAAAATAAATTATTTTATGACTTTATGTAAATTGTTTTAATGATATATGCATGTAAATTCTGCATATATTATTAGCTTTTCAAAGCAAAATAACATTTAAATATGAAACAAGCATTGAAAATGAATATAATTGCAATGAAAGCTATAATTCTTAACCAAAATGATAATCAAATATCAAATATTTTAGTCAGTTCATGAAAAAAAATGAAGAAAAAATGGTGAAGTAGTAAGTCTGGGAGAGAAACTCTATTTACCTGTATTGTTTTTTTTCTATCTCCAGTCATACCGATATGATAACGATAAAAACTTATTTCTTTAGAAAAATAGTTGTGTGTGTGTGTGTATATATATATATAAAACTATAGTTAGTCAGTTAGTTTGTATTTATTACTTCGTTGGGCAATTTATATGTAATGACAATGATTGTCTCTGAATACCTACTAAGGTTAATTTTGTAAGTGGAAACAGAAGGTATCTCATAAAAGCTCTTATATTAAAAAATCTTTGAAAATATGACCTTAATTTATAGCTTATAGAAATTCTGACTCTAAGGGATTTTTTTAAGTTACTTAGCCCAATTCCTTTATTTTATGAATAAGGAAATTGTTTTCCAAGGAGATTAAGAACTCACAATGACAAACCTGTCATTTAACCATATCTTCTATGTTCTGTTAAAAATGAGTGAAAAATCTATATGCATTAACATATTTCCTCTATTAGTGTTTTTTTTGCATACCACCTCCCATTAAGGAAATTAGTGTGAAATTGCCAGCATAAAATATATTTCTAAAAATATAATAAGAGCACATGACTTTCTTATCAACTGTTTTAAATATTTAAGATAAATAATCAGTTCCATGGAGTTACATATTACTAGATAATACAGTAATCTAGAATTTACTGCTTATAGAATTTAAATATGATCATATTTCTAGATCAGTTTTGAAAGAGAAAAAGAGTGTCTTCGTGTTCCTGATCGACCATCACAAGTACCATACAATGGGTTGACTTAAACAATGGCCATTTATTGTCTCACGTTTTTAAAGATAGGATGAGATTCAGGTATGAGCCAAGTCATACTTGAACTAGCTGCCGAAGATGTTTGGGGTTTCTTGGCTTTTACTGCTGCCTTACATCATGTGGTAATGTACTTTCCTTCCTCTTCTGGGTTCCATTGACTTCTGGCTTCTCCCTGTAGCATTCTCTAACAATGCCTGAATTTCTTCTGTTTGTAAAGAACTACAAAAGTTCAGATTAAGACCCAACCTCATTGGGTCATCTTCAAGATATCTTATTTACAATGGGCTCATACCCACAGGAAGGTGGATTAAGATTAAGAACATGTCTAAATTGGGTGCATAACTCAATATACCACACAAGGTTTTTATAGTAAGAGTAATTACTAAAATATTTGTAACACTAATGATGGAAGAACCATTCTCTAATAGAATTGGAAGTAAAATATTTTAATCAAGTTATGTCAATCCACAAAATGTCATTCTTTTCAGTTCTCTGCCTTTATCCCTGCTATGCTTTCTAGCTAAAATAGACTTCCTCATCTTCTCTGCTTGTCAATTCACCATTTACCAAGGCAAAACTTGGTATATAATTATCTAAATATAATTCAGATATTTATATTTATATATATATACACTGCTATATAATTATTCTCTGATGGCTCTCTTTTTCCACATTCCCAGAGCATGTGATAGACACTTGCATCCTGACAACTTCTCGTGTCATAGTTGATAAATTTAAATAAGTCAACAGTGTCTTCTTTAACAAATATTCTAACACAAGGAGGCTCTTATACCAAGCATTTACATACTCAACATTCTAAGTCAAGAATTTCTGAAACTGGAAAAGAAACTTTGCAATCCTTTAAGATTGGACTTTGGCAATTTTGTTAACATACAGTACAAATTTCTGATGAGTGTTAGTATAGGTTTTACTACAACAACTAGTTTGCAGGTATCTGTTAATTTTTCTTCCTTTGTTAAAATAAGTACACGATTACTCCAATGTTATATTTTGAAATCTAACTTCAAAAGTTCCTTTCAATGTTTTCTCATTTACTGATAGCTGAAATATGTGACTTTTAATATTAATATGAATTTTAATCAGGGGATTAATCAAACATATATATATATATATAATATTTATTCTTTGTGGTGTGAAATACTCAATGAAAGTTTCTGTGCCTTGTTCCCCTCTGTATCAGTGGGACCTGTTTTCAGCAACAAGTCAATAATAATTATTTCTTAAAGAAAATTAAATGAATTAGATATGTTATATTACTGCTATCAAAGGAATCTATTTTTTATTTCCATCAAGTCTAACAATAGAAGAATTATAAATTTATTCTTTTGTACTCAACACCATTTTTATTCAACAATTTTACAACATAGCATATTTTTATTCCTCACTAAATGCAGTTATTCCATATTGTCATTGGTTCCTCCTACCATAATGAATTCTGATTTAAAAAAAGTTGTCTTTAGAGAGTATCTGATAACAAAACAAAAGGATTCGTAGCCAACAAATATTAAAAAAAACAACAAACAATCATGGAAATATCAACACTACCTGGGAGGGGTAAATTTAAATTCATGTGACTAGAAACTGCTACACTTGATATTGAAACACTTTTATTTTGAAAATTATAATAATAATGAGAATATATTAATACTTTAGCTGTGGATAGAGGTGCATATTATAGTAAAACCATCCACATATACACTAAAAATTGACCTTCTTCCCAAATATCTGTGAGATTTAGAGAATTTCTTAGTTTCTCACCATAAAGAAAATCTGATTGCCTGAAAGTTCAGTTTTCAAGTAGGATTACCAAGGTCACATTTCTTAGCCTAGGAACTGGCCATTTGCCAAGATTTGGCATGGCACAGTGACTGGAAAAGTAGGGTAGGGGGAGGCTTCATTTGGTAAAATATGAGTCCCTGGTGGAGTTATTGATGTGACAACATTTGTGCTGATTTGAATCTGTGGTGGACCCCAGAAAAGCCATATACTTTGGTCCCTATTCAATATTGCTGGCTGGGAGCTTTTTTATTGCTCTCATGGAGATGTGACTCACCCAGTTGTGGGTATTAACTTTTGATTAGAGGGAGATGTGATTCCACCCACTCCAGTTGCACCTTGACTAGAATCCTTTAAAAGAGAAACATTTTGGAGAGAGTCCCTTTTTAAAGCTACAACAGAGCCCGCATAGCCAGAGAACTTTGGAGAGGCAGAAGGAAAACACCTCTGGGGGGTGCTTCATGAAACAAGAAGCCAGGAGAGAAAGCTAGCAGATGATGCCAAGTTCACCATGTGCCTTTACAGTTGAGAGAGAAACCCTGAATGTCATCGGCCTTCTTAAACCAAGGTACATTTCCCTGGATGCCTTAGATTGGACATTTCTATAGACTGCTTTAATTGGGACATTTTCATGGCCTTAGAACTGTAAATTTGCAACTTAATAAATTCCCCTTTTTAGAAGCCATTTCATTTCTGGTATATTGCATTCTGGCAGCTAGCAAACTAAAACAGCACTCTTCAAAGTTATTTTACATGGGCAAGCTACTAGGGTTTGCAAATTCAATGTATTGTTTATTTGTTGCTGCATAACAGATTACTATGAATCTAGAAGCTTAAAACAAATCATATTCATTTTCGCAGTTTCTATCAGGCTGTCTTTGGCTCTTGGAGACTGCCCTTTGTTCCCAGAGGCCACTGCAGTTCCTTGCCATGCTGGCTTTCTTATCAGTCTCTTCCTGCACCCAGCCAGCAAGGAGAGTCCTTAGAGCTAGTCTGCTAGGAAGAGAGAGTCTTATATTATATAACATAATAAATTACATAATGCAATCACAGACGTGACTTCCTATCAACTTTGACAAATTCTATTAATTAGAAGGAAATCACAGGCCTTACCTACATTCAAGAGTTCAGTACTACACAAAGGCATGAATTGCAGGAGGCTGAGCTGATGGGCAGCTATGTGCCACATTTAGTATAATCAGGTGTTACCAGTCTCAGATGAAAAAAAGCAGAAGAAAACTGTTTTAGGTAGCTAGGTTGCTGAAAGCAGATACCATGAGATGGGTTGGCTTAGCAATGGGAATTTATTAGCTTACAGTTTTGCAGCTGAGTAAAATGTCTACATCAAGGCATCATTGAGGTGATACGTTCTTCCTGAAGACCAGCAGCTGGCAATCCTTGGCTCCTTTGCCAGAAGGCAAGGCACATGGAGGTGTCTGCTGATCTCTCCCTCGTCTTCTGGGTTTCATTGACTTCAGCTTCTTATTTCCATGGCTTTCTTGCTCTTTGTCTGAATCTCAGTCTTTTTAAAAGGAATCCAGTAAGAGGATTAAGACCCATCCTGAATGTGGTTGGTCATGCATTAATTGAAGTAGCCTCATCAGAAGATCCTACTTATAATGGGTCTGCATCCACAGGAATAGATTAAGTTTAAGAATATGCTTTTCTGGGCTATATACAGTTCTATACCACCACAAAAACACTTCTCTCAAGTGCAAGTGATAACAGTAAGGCTTAAAAATAGATCTCGTTCCCATAATTGAAATCTTGATATTATGAAAATTTCATATCTGGCTTTTCCTCTTGGCTCCTTGACTTTTATTTCACATCTGAGCATCATAAGCCAGTTCAGTCCTGGCTCCAGTTCCCAAATAAGCTTTATCCCTGGACTTACTGAGTATTCACCACTGCTCCTTCTTGGCAGCTGCTATGTTTCATATGCCTGAACTCCACACCTGCTTCTGAAAATTAGCATACAAAGAAGCAAAGCATAGGCTCATAGTAGACTTCTGGGAAACAGATATCAAGACAAACAGAAAGTGAGTCCATAGAGAGCAAAGGAAAATTGATTGAAGAAGAAAAATATAATATGATTAAAGTGAAAGAAATGGTGGAGGTGTAGTCTCTCTTTTGTTATGCATGTTATTTCTAGGATTTTCTTTTTTTATTGCAGACACTCCTGTTAATACAAACTTGTAAGCAGAAAATCACTAGCTTGGGGCTGCATATTTTAAAGATGTGAAGGGAAATAGTCTATTGTTTCCTTCTTCTCCGTTGGGCAGGATAGCAGAAGTGATCTTGGATAGATGAAGCAAGGATGTAGTACAGAGACTTGGATGAAAGGGCAAGAAGTCTGACTGGAGCCCAAACCAATCATGAAGGAACAAAAACTGAGCTACAGAGTTGAGACATGATGCCAGGAATCAGATAGGCAGTACCAGAGAGAAGGTTAAACAGCAGATACTACAAGTATTATTCTGGACAAATGTCTAAGAAGGAGGCCGTGCTTGAGGATGACTTCTAGCTTCTTGGTGATCTGGCTGCATATAATAGCGCCCAGCTGGGGCAGATGGAAGCTCTGCATCCTGCAGCCTTAGAGAATCCTGATTGTCCTCTGCTTTAATCATTCTACTCATTTGTTTGTCAGATATAACAGTGAATAAAAGAGACAAACATATCTGCTCTTGTGGTGGTTATATTTTAGTCAGGGGAAGCAGACTCCAGCATAATAAATATGTATATTATATAATAAGTATGTTAGGTGATAAGGCTTGGTGGAAACCATGCAACACAGCAAGGAGGCAGGGAAGTGTTGAGCTAATTTCCAGACAGTCTTCACTGAGAAGGTGACAATTAAGCACATTCTTGAAGTAAAGAAGGTGTAAGTTATACAATTATGCCCTGAGTTGGGGTCATGTCTAAAGAATATCTAAGAGACAAGTGAACAAGGGGAAAGGCTATGGTAGATGAGGAAAGAAACATAATGAGATGTCTCATCATAAAAGACTTTTCAGGCCATTAAAAGGACTTTGGCTCTTACTGAGAGTGAAATGGGCAGCCATTGATGGGCTTAGACAGACAACCTGCAGATTTCATTAATAATACACTGCAGCTACAGTGGGCTGCAACATTCTTCCCTATGATTGACTTCCATCCCTATACTCTCCTACCTTAAATTAATAACAATTATTTCTAAATGACTGATCTCCTGCCTTGTCTTTGCCCATAATTCAAGCATCAGATAGGGATTTGTATTCTTTTAACATCATTTTAGAAATAATATACAGCAATTGACAAATGCCCTTTTAACCAAGATATACCTGGGGGATGCAAATTATAATTTTATTTTTCACTTTGATGTTTGGGCCTTATAAGGAACTTTTTAAAAATCGGCCTAATTCTGCTGTTGACTCTTTTGTATTTTCATATTATCAAAATCCACTTCTGCCAATGATGACGAGCTACATGATATCAGTTTGTACTCAATTCAACAAAATTTTCAGTATATATCTTTTAATTTTTCATTAAATGGAGAATGACGCTTTTTCACACTTCTGATATCCATGACCCTGAAACACTCCTTTCCTCTTTCTTCATACCTTATTCTTACTCAAACAGGTAAGAATAAGATTGCTGGGAAAAACTATTGCCGTGCATTTCTCAGGTTGATGGAGTCAGCCTACAAAGTATAAAAGTCATGGGGGATTTGTCTCTTTTTCACTCTCTGTCCCAAACCAATGAAAGGAAAAGGACAGGATTTACAAAATTGCTCTACAGACTTTCCCCAAGTGAGCTGTGCTAAGGCCTTGGCTGGGTCAAGTCAAGACAGTTAAGTCGATCTGACACTCACTTTAATTGTATCCTTCAATGAGTCGTAAAAAGCTGACCTGTTGGCCTTGAACTGCAGAACATTTTGCTGTTGTTAGGAATTTGTTAGGAATTTTGGTGGGGAAAAGATGTGTTTAGCAGGCCTGCTCAAAGCACATATACTCATTATATATTAAAATAATATATTGGCCTCAAAGTAACAAACAATTCTGGACATATGGCACCTAAGAGAAGAATCTATCATTGTTAAGCCATTTGTTGTTTGAAGCTTTGTGGCTGGATATGTCCTTGATAATTCCATTCTTGCAATAGTAATATATTGCTGCTGGGCAAGAATGGTGCGACATATTCCGCATTTCAGAGACTGAATCCTTTTCATTGGCTAGAAGTTAGCACGTAATTTATGTCTCAGCAGTAACAAAAAAATGACTAGTACAAAACTATTTTAAAACATGAACAAAAACATCAATGTAGACCACTTTTTTAAAATTGAGGTAAAATTTATATACAACAAATTTGCGTAGAGCTTGTAATTGTATAATTAAATGATTTTTGACCAACATACAGTTTTATGAAGCCAACAGCCCATCAAGACACAACACATCTATCATCTCAAGAAATTACAGATAACTTTCATAAAAACTCATCTTCAAAGAGATGGTGTAAGGATGGGGTTGGGGAAAGATCCTACAAAGAAAAATACCAGGATATCCAAGATTAGGTATAGTTAGCCATCATCCTCACAAATCTCATGGGTTAGGGGAGATAAAACTCCTACCTCTGTCAGAGTGTGCAAGTGAATGTTGTAAGTGAGGATTAAAGGAGTAAATGCCTAGAACATTTAATGAAATAAGCCCCTAGAAACAATATAAGATTAAGTGCTTCTTAAGCAATATCCCCTTCTTGAAACACTAATATACATAGAGCTCATCCTTTGTTGAATTGGGTACAAAAGTTTTCCTCTGGGAATCTATGCTTAAACCAATGTTTCAGGTGGCTTTCATCTTTTTAGTAAATCAAACCACTGCATATAAGTTGAACTATGTAATCAAGGTATCTTTCCATCATATTTTCAATTGTCTTTTGTGTGGTATAACAAGAGCTATCTATGTAGGCAGTCTCTGGAGGAGAGCTTCTACCAACATTAGGGATGTTTGATTTTATCATAACAAAGGGAATGAAAATGAGATCTTGAAGTCTTTCAAATTAACCTCTCTTCCTCAACATTTTTGCTGGATTTTCCAGCTAGGTACAACCAAAATAATACAGCTGGATAAATAAATTAATTGGAGTTTAAAAATACATTTCAAGGGCGACCTGCCATGCTGGAGGTCTGGAGTTCAATCCCTGGTGCCTCCTGCCCATATGCAAATTAAAAAAAAAAAAAAAACATTTCAAAAGAAATGGCAAATATAAAGGAAATGTTCTTATGAGTATCTTTTTTATTTTCTATCACTTTATTATAAAATCTCTTTTCTCAATTTTTAAAGTATTTTTATTGAAAAAACCTTCACACATGTACAGTCCATACATGATATACAATCATGACTCACAATATCATCACATAGTTGTGTATTCATCACCATGATCATTTTTAGAACATTTGCATCACTCCAGAAAAGGAAATAAAAAGAAAAAAGAAAAAAAAATGATACATCCCATACTCCTTACCCCTTCCTCTCATTGGCCATTAGTATTTCAATCTGTCCAATTTATTTTACCTTTTATCCCCCTTGTTATCTATTTATTGTTTATTCATATTTGCTTGGTCATCTGTCCATATCCAGGATAAAAAGAGCATCAGATACAGGGTTTTCACAATCACATAGTCACATTGTAAAAGTTATATCATTATACAATTGTCTTCAAGAATCGTAGCTACTAGAAAACAGCTCAGCAGTTTCAGGTACTTCCCTTCAGCCACTCCAAAATACCATAAATTATAAAGGTATATTTATGTAATGCATAAGAATAACCTCCAGAATACCCTTTTGACTCTGTCTGAAATCTCTTAGCCACTGAAACTTTATTTTCTCTCATTTCTGTCTTCCCTCTTTTGATCAGGAAGGCTTTCTAAATCCTATGATGCCAAGTTCTGGCTCATCCTGGGAGTTCTGTCCCATGATACCAGGGAGATTTACACTCCTGGGAGTCATGTCCCATTTACGGAGGAGGACAGTGAGTTCATTTGCCAAGTTGGCTTAGAGAGAGAGGCCACATCTGAGCAACAAAAGAGGTTCTCTGGGATGACTCTTAGGCATAATTTTAGGTAGGCTTAGCCTATTCTTTGTAGGAATAAGTTTATTAGGGGCAAACCTGAAGATTGAAGGCTCAGCCTACTTATCCCCAAGGGGACTTTGCAAATACTTTTTAAATCATGGCCCAAATTACACAGGGATAAATTAGATCATCAGCCTAACCTTGGACAAACCAACAATATCTGACACCCTATTCAAGATTCCATGTACTTACAATATTCAACTAAACTGACCATACAAGTCAAATTAGGTAGTACACTAACCAAAATATAAATTTTATATCAACTAAACATCTCTCCCTTTGGTCTTACACAGAAGTTAAAGTTTTAAAATATGAACAATATCATCCTTTACTCTGTATTCTGATCTACTCCAGTCCTGTCCCGATCAGCTTCATTCATGTCTCTAGTGAAAGTCTGATTCTTCTTCAACTTTTTAAACAGTTCCTGTATGGGGTACTGCTGACTTTCATAGATTGAGAACTCTAATTCTGAGTTTCAAGTATCACATAAATAATCAAAGTTTCTAGGAATGACCAGGTTATTTACACATTGCTTAGTATCTCAGAATTTAGAAATAACAGTGACAACTCCTGAACATATGTGGCTACTATAAGAATTTACAGTGTAGGACCCTTTACAATAAGTGCCAACTAGATAACCCATGCCCTTGGCTTCATTGTATCGAGTTTTTATATTATAGTTAGTCCGTATGAGTGAGGCATGATACTATTTGTCTTTTTGTTTGTGACATTTCATTCAACACACAGTCCTTAAGTTTCATTTACCTAGTTGCATGCCTCATAACTTCGTTCATTCTGCTGGTCACTCAGTCTATTGTATAGACTATAACACAATTCCCCTTCCATTCCTCAGTCATTGTACTCTTAGGCCACCTCCATCCATTGTGAATCATGAACACAGCCACCATAAACACCAGTGTGCACATGTCCATTCATTTCCCTGCACTCAGTTCCTCCAGGTAAATACTGAGCAACAGGGTTGCAGGATCATATGGCAACCCCACCCGTAGCCTCCTATAGAACCACCGCACTGCCCTCCAATGGGCTACACTTCTCAGTTTCCCAATTGTTAGTGAATAGGTATGTCTCTTTTTTCCACATTGTCTCTAGCACTAGTTTCTCTTTGTTCATTTTAAACAGTTTTATTTGCACATCATACAATCCAACCTAAATAAACAAACGTGCCTTTGACATTATAGTTTATATGAAGACATCTTTTTCTCTTCCACAACTATCCACACCCCTCCCCCATGCCCTCTGCCTGCTGACATTTAGTTTTGGCATAATTCCTGTGGTACTTTCAGTGGAAGAAAATAACAATGTTACTGTTGATTACAGACCCTAGCTTGCACTGATTGGACATTTTCTTGTATACCATCCATTTTCAACACCTCACAATGTTGACATTCATTTTCTCTTCCTATGTAAAAAAAAAAATTGTACATTTAATCACCATCATTGTCATTCTAGGCATTCCTAAGTAATACTGTTTCAGTCTTTCTCCTCTGTCTTTCTTTCTGGTTACATACATGGCCTTGGCCCTTCTCCCTCAATCATACTCACATTCAGCTTCATTCACTGTACTTCTGCTACAATGAGGTAGTATTGTGCTATCCATTTCTGAATTTTTACAATCAGTCCTGTTGCACAATCTATATTCCTTCAGTACCAAAAACCCAGTCTCTCACCTATTTCTATCTCTTGATACCCTGTGTTCTTAACTTCAACTCTCAAAGTTTGCTCATGAATGTTAGTTCCTGTTAGTGAGACCACATAGTATTTGTTCTTTTGCTTCTGGCTATTTCAATCAGCCTAGCGTCCTCAAGGTTCATCTAAATTGTCACGTTTCATAATGTTATTCTTTCTTACAGCTGTGTAATATACCATATATGTATATGCCACATCTTGTTTAACCACTCGTCCATTGTTGGACATTTGGGCTATTTCCATCTCTTGGAAATCATAAATAATGCTCCTTTAAACATCAGCATACAAGTATCTGTTTGTGTCCTTACCCTCAGTTCCTCTGAATGTATACCTACTATATTAGTTAGGGTTCTCTAGAGAAACAGAATCAACAGGGAACACTTGCAAATATAAAATTTATAAAAGTGTCTCATGTGACCACAAGAACGCAGAGTCCAAAATCCACAGGGCAGGCTGTGAAGCCGATGACTCCGATGGAGGGTCTGGATGAACTCCACAGGAGAGGCTCGCCAGCCAAAGCAGGAATGGAACCTGTCTCCTCTGAGTCCTCCTCAAAAGGCTTCCCGTGATTAGATTTAGCATCACTAATTGTAGAAGACGCTCCCCTTTGGCTGATTACAAATGGAATCAGCTGTGGATGCAGCTGAAGTGATCCTGACCTAATCCTAGGAAATGTCCTCATTGCAACAGACAGGCCAGCACTTACCCAATCAGATAAACAGGTACTACAACTTAGCCAAGTTGACACATGTCCCTAACCATGACACCTACTAATGGGATTGCCGTACCAGATGGCAATTCTATAATTAGATTCCTCAGGATCTGCCAAACTCCCTTCCAGAACACGTTTAACATTTTACATTCCCACCAACAGTGTATAAGTCTGCCTGTATCTCCACATCTCTCCAGCGCTTGAGGTTTTTTTTTATAGTAGCCATTCTAGTGGGTGTCAGATGATATCTTACTGTGGTTTTGATTTGCATTTCCCTAATACCCAGTGAAGAAGAGCGTCTTTTCATGTGTCTTTTAGCCATATGTATTTCCTATTCTGAAAAGTGTTTGTTCATGTCTTTTGTCCATTTTTGAATTGGGTTGTTTTGACTTCTTGCTGTTGAGTTAAAGAATCTCTTTCTATTCTAGATACTAAACTCTTAGCTGATTTGTGGTTCCCAAATATCATCACCCATTGCATAGACTACCTTTTTACTTTCCTGACAAAGGTTTTTGATACAGGGAAGTGTTTAATTTTGAGGAGACACCATTTATCTATTTATTTTTTCAATGCTTGTGCTTTGGATGTAAGGTTTAGGAAACTGCCTCCTATTACAAGATTTATGAGTTATTTCCCTACATCTTCATCCAAAACTTTTATGGTCTTACCTCTAATGATTAGGGGGTTGATCCATTTTGAACTAATTTTTGTATAGGGTGTGAGCAATGGATCCTCTTTCATTCTTTTGCATATGGATATCCAGTTCTCCAAACACCATTTATTTAAGAGGCTGCTCTGCCCCAGGTGGGTTGGCTTGACTGCCTTATCAAAAATCAATTGTCCATAGGTTAGAGGGTCCATTTGGAACACTCAGTTAGATTCCATGATCACTATATCTATCTTTATGCCAGAACCATCCTGTTTTGACCACTGGAGTTTCAGGTAGTGTGAGACCTCTCACTTCATTTTTCTTTCTCAAAATATTTTTAGCTATTTGGGGCCCCTTGCCCTTCCAAATAAATTTGGTTAATAGTTTTTCTATTTCTACGAAGTAAGTTGTGAGGATTTTAATTGGTATTGCATTGAATCTATAAATATATTTTGGGTAGAATTGACATTTTAACTATATTCAGTCTTCCAGTCCATGAACACAGCATGCCCTTCCATTTATTTAGGTCTTCCATGATTTCTTTTAGCAATTTATTTTGTTTTTTCTTGTGTATAGATCTTTTGTATCCTTAGTTAATGTAATTCCTACATATATTATTGGTTATTTTGCTTGCTATTGTAAATCGATTTTTTTTTTTTTTTGGTTTCCTCCTCAGTTTGTTCGTCACTAGTGTATAGAAATACTACTGATTTTTAAGTGTTTATCTTGTACCCTGCCACTTTGCTGCTGATTTATTAGTTATAATTGCTTTGCTGTAGATTTTTTGGAATTTTTGACATATAGTATTATGTCATCTGTAAACAGTGAGAGTTTTACTTCTTTCCTTCCAATTTGTGTGCCTTTTATTTCCTTTTCTTTTCTAATTGCTCTAGCTAGAATCTCCAGCACAATGTGGAACAACAGTGGTGACAGTGGGAATCCTTGTCTTGTTCCTGATTTAAAGGGAAAGCTTTCATTCTTTCCCCATTGAGGATGATGTCGCTGTGGTGTTTCATGTATTTCCTTTATCATATTGAGGAAGTTCTCTTCTATTCCTATACTTTGAAGCATTTTTATCATAAAAGGATATTGAATTTTGTCAGATGCCTTTTCTGCATCAATCAAGATGATCATGTAGTTTTTCTGCTTTGATTTGTTAATATGGTGTATTACATTAATTGATTTTCTTACTCTGAACCAGCCTTGCATAATTGGAATAAATCCCACTTGGTCATGATATATAGTTCTTTTAATGTGCTGCTGGATTCGATTTGAAAGTGTTTTGTTGAGGATTTTTGCATCTATATTCATTAAAGAGATTGATCTGTAATTTTCTTTTCCTGTAGTATCTTTGCCTGGCTTTGGTATTAGAATGATTTTGGCTTCATAGAATGAGTTAGGTAGCTTTCCCTCTGATTTTTTTGAAAACTCTGAGCAACATTGGTACTAATTATTTCTCGAATGCTTGGTAGAATTCATATGTGAAGCCATCTGGTCCTGGACTTTTCTGGGAGCTTCTTGATGACTGATTCAATCTCTTTACTTGCGATTAGTTTCTTGAGGTTGTCTATTTCTTCTTGAGTCACTGTTGGCTTGTTTATGCCTTTCTAGGAAGTTCTTCATTTCAACTACATAGTCTAGTTCATTAGCATATAGTAGTTGCTTATAGTGTCCTCCCATTACTTCATTTATTTTTGCCAGGAGAGTGGTTATGTCTCCTCTTCATTTTCTGATTTTATTTATTTGCATCATGCATCATCATCATTATCATCATCATCATCATCATCATCATCATCATCATCATCATCATCATCATCATCATCATCTCTCTCTCTCTTTCTCTTTCTGTCAGCTTAGCTACAAGTCCATTGAATTTACTGAGTTTTTTAAAAGAACCAATTTCTTTTTTTTAAATTTTCTTGATTGTTTTCATGTTCTCAATTTCGTTTATTTCTGCTGTAATCTTTGTTATTTCTTTCCTTTTGTTTGCTTCAGGGTTAGTTTGCTGTTCTTTCTCTAGTTTTTCCAAGTGAACAGATAATTCCCTGATTGTTGTTCTTTTTTCTTTTTTAATATAGACATTGAAGGCAATAACTTTCCCTCTCAGCACTGCCTTTGATGCATCCCATAAGTTTTTTTTTATGTTGTGTTCTCATCTTAATTTTTCTTGAGATATTTATGATTTATCTTGTAATTTCTTCTTTGACCCTCTGGTTATTTAAGAGTTGTGTTGTTTAACCTCCACACATCTGTGACTTTTCAAACTTCAGTTCATTATGATCCGAGAAAATTTTTTATTATTTCAATCTCTTTAAATTTGCTGAGACTTGCCTTGTGAATCAGCATATGCTCTATCCTTCAAAATGATCCATGGGCACTTGAGAAATTTGTGTATTCAGATTTAGTGGGGTGTTATGTTCTGTAAATATCTGTTAAGTCTAGTTCATTTACCATATTATTCAAAATCTCTGCTTCCTTATTGATCCTCTGTCTAGATATTCTATCCATTGATGATATCAGGGAACTGAAGTTTCCAATCATGTGCTAGAAGTTTCAGTATCTCCCTTCCATATTGTCAGTGATCACTTCATGTATTTTTGAAAACTCTGAGTCAATGCATAAATATTTATGATTTTTATGCTTTCCTGTTGAATTGCTCCTCTTATTAATACATAGTGTCCTTCCTTGCCTCTTTTAATTGTTTTACATTTGAAGTCTAATATGTCAGATGTCAGTATAATTATGCCTGCTCTTTTCTGATTATAGTTTGCAAGAAATATCTTTTGGCAACCTTTCACTTTCAACCTATTTTTGCCCTTGGGTCTAAAATGAGTCTCCTGTAGCTAGCACATAAAATGGGTCCTGTTTTTACATCCATTCTGCTCATCTATGTCTTTCAATTGGTATGTTTAATCAATTAACATTTACTGTTATTACTGCAATGGTAGTAGTTTCTTCTTCATTTTGTCTTGTGGATTTTATATGCCATATCTATTTTTTTCTTTTTTACCTTTACTGATAGTCTTCATTTCTACACTCTTCTCCAGACTTCTCTCTCCTACCTTTTTCTATCTGCCTGTTCTGCTCCAATTAGTACTTTTGCAGAGATGATCTCTTAGTCATGAACTCTCTGTGATCGTTTGTCTGAAAATATTTTACTCTCACCTTTATCTTTGAAGGACAATTTTGTTGGATATAGAAGTTTTTGTTGGCATTTTTTTCACTTTTAGAATCCCAAATATAACATACCACTGCCTTCTTACCTCTATGGTTTCTGCTGAGAAACCCATACCTAGTTTCATTGAGCTCCCTTGCATGTGACAAATTGCTTTTCTCTTGCTGTTTTCAAAATTCTCTCTTTGTCTTTGACATTTGACTATCTGATTAATAAGTGTCTTGGAGTATGTCTATTTGGATCTATTCTGGGGTATGCTATATTTCTTGGATCTGTAATCTTTTTTGTCTTTCATAAGAAAATGGAAATGCTCAATGATTATTTTCTCCATTAGTCTTTCTCCTCATATTCCCTTCTCTTCTCCTTCTGGGTCACTTACAAAACATATATTCATATGCTTCATGTTGTCATTCAATTCCCTGAGACCCAGCTCAGATTTTTCCATTCTTTTCCCTATATTTTCTTTTGTGTGTCAGATTTCACATGTCAAATCATCTAGTTCACTAATCCTTTCTTCTGTTTCTTCAAATCTTTTGCTGTAGGTTTCCATTGTTTTTTTGCTTTTTTTCCATCTTTTCTATTGTGCCTTCCATTCCTATAAGTTCTGTGATTTGTTTTTCAAACTTCTGGGTTCTTCTTTTTGTTCACCCACAATGTGTTCTTTATATCCTCCCTCATTTTTGATGAGGTTTTGCATGTCTGTTCAAACATCTTGAATTAGTTGCTTCAACTCCTGTATCTCATTTGAAGTGTTGATTTGTACCTTTGACTGGGTCATATCTTTGATCTTTCTAGTATGACCCATTATTGTTTGCTGGCTTCTAGGCATTTGATTTCCTTAATTAGTTTATTCTGCTTTGTTGTTTTTTTTTTTTTCACTGTTTAACCTAGGACTTTCTTGGTGGATGACTTTGTTCTCTATCTGTTCTTTGACATTCAGTTCAATTCATTCTAGACCTCTAGCATAGGATCTGTTTAATTGATCATAATTTTTCAGTTCTTGTTTTTCTGCTTCTTACTCTGCTTATATGGAGGTGTATTTTTTTTTTTTTTTGAAGAGGGTCTTCTCAGATATTAATATTACAGACTCCAGTCAGGTTTTCCAAGACCTGACAGGCCCATATCTCAGGAGAAGCAGCATCAGTTTTCCCTAGGGGTGGGACCCAACATATTGTTATGCTTTCCTATGAAGCCTTTAAACTCTGTGCTTTTCCTATCCTGCCCAGCATGTGACACTTGGCTGCCTGTGGCTTCCCACCAGCTTAAAATGATGTGGTGTCTTTCATTTCAGCAGATTCTCCCTGCCAGGGCCTGGTTGAGCAGAGGGAAAGTAGTAAGATAGCTTTAATTGCTTGTTTTCCAGTCTGGAAGACTGAATTCCTTAAAGGAGAGATTTCACTTGAGCTGGGCCCCACTCCCTTTCTCTTGGGGAAGATACAGGAGTCAACTCCTTTCACTTGACTAGTTACTCTGTCTCTCAGACAGGCTTAATTCTATCCCTGCCTGAGGAAGTGCTGGAGCCTGAGTGTGCTTCCATTTCTATTTAATAAGCTCTTTAAGAAGAAGAATAAAAAGCCCTTTCAGAGCCAAACCCTGGCTCCTTGTGTTTGTCATCAAGAGCTTGAGTTGCTATGTGGCTCCATGTATCTCCAGGCTCTATGTGTCCCCTTTTTTTGTGGTCTAGCCCTTTTCTAGTATTTTGTACTGTCTGACCAAAAAAAGCCTCTTTTTTTTTTTTTTTTTTAATCAATCCTGCCCCCTCTCTGCTGGTGCAAAAACTCCTAGTTCCTTTAGTGCTTTTTCCAGGTTTATCTGTGCTGGAGGCCTGTTTTCAGTGGTCAAAATTTGTTAATTAATTCCACAATTGGTGCTTAGCTGGGCCAAGCCCTTGCTGCTGTAACATCTATTTTCTTTCTCCTCAGGAAACCAGGTTGCTATGCCCATGGGGAAGGGCTCAGTTGAATAGTGGCAGTCTCAGCATTCAAAACTAAACACTATGACTCCAAAGACCTTAAACTCAATATGTATGGCAGTATTTCTCCAAATATGAACCACAAACCATTGGCATTAGTGTCAATAGAAAAGGCAGTTTCCTGGATTCATATGTCCAATGTTAGTAAATAATTAACTAGGCTTACAATAATTCAAAGCACAACAGTCAACTTTATCTGCAAAATCAATGAATGAATGAAAAGGCTTCTATAGAAGGAGTTTTGCAAATGGGGTGCACATGATTTGTGTTTACTTTCATTGTCTATGAAAATTGTCTAAATGACAGAAAATGAGAAAATGATTTTTATCACTATATATGAACTTTTATAAAATGTATTATGCCTATCCCTCCACACACCTGACAGATAAAATACTCTCCTGTCAGTAAGTACATTGCTAACTAAACCAACAGTTTAAAAGAAAAAAGGAACAATAGATGTGTGAAAGCAGGTGTTTGTGTGGGGGGAAGTAGATAATTATAAGATTCTCCCTAGATCTTGCTATAACTGCTAGTTTAGTTGAGAATCCTTGATATCATTTTGTCAACCACTATTAATTTCAATAGTGTACTATCATGAAGCTTGGTGAAAAAATCATAGAAGATACTACTGGTGATACTCATAAAGTACTTATTTTGCAAATCAAAAATCAAATTTATAGTAACTGAAGCCAAAACTTTCAGATTTTAGCCAGGAGGGTAGTCCATTTTACCTTGTTTCACAAAGGGGCAGTGTGTGTGTCAAATACTTACTTTGAGATACAATGAAGGGTACCGTGCTGGTTTGAAAGGAAGTATGCCCCCTAAGAAAAGCCATGCTTTAATATAAATCCCATTTCATAAAGGTAGAATAATCTCCATTCAATGCTGAGTGTTTGAAACTGTAATGAGATCATCTCCCTGGATGATGTGATTTAGTTAAGAATGGTTGTTAAACTGGATTAGGGGATGACATGTCTCCACCCATTTGAGTGGGTCTTGATTAGTTTCTGAAGTCTTATAAAAGAGGAAACATTTTGGAGAGAGAGATTCAGAGAGAGCAGAACGATGTAGCCCTGAGATGCAGAGAGTCCACAAGCCAGCAACCTTTGGAGATGAATAAGGAAAATGCCTCCCGTGGAGCTTCGTGAAACCAGAAGCCAGGAGAGTAAGCTAGCAGATGATGCCGTATTCGCCATGTGCCCTTCCAGCTGAGAGAGAAGCCCTGACTGTGTTCGC
>PVIY010014539.1:0-28298 GCA_004026745.1 Myrmecophaga tridactyla
TGGCATAATTCACAATTGCCAAAAAGTGGAAACAGCTGACGTGTCCATCAATTGATGAATGGATAAACAAAAATGTGGCATATACATTTCATGGAATATTATTCAGGTGTAAGAAGGAATGAAGTCCTGATGCCTATACAACATAGATGAATCTTGAGTGAAATAAGCCAGACACAAAAGAACAAATATTGTATGGTCTCACTAACATGAACTAATTATAATGAGCAAATTCTTGGAGTTGAAATCTAGAGTGTAGTTTACTGGAAGATAGAATGAAGGTAGAGAATGGAAAGCTGATGATCAATTTATACAGAAGTTTTAATAACGCTGATTGTAAATGCTTGGAAATGGATAGGGGTGATGGTAGCACATTACTGTGAGTGCAATTAACAGCACTGAATTAAGGGTGTGATTATGGTTGAAAGTGGAAGTTTAGGGTCATGTTTGTCACTAGAAGGAAAGCTAGAAAATAAAACAGGACAGTATGCACAGTGAATCCTATTGTTAATGATAACTGATAAGAATGTTCTTACATGAACTGGAACAAATGTACATAACTATTACAAGGCACTAATGACACACATACACATATAAATCCATAATAAAAATTGAACCTGAAATGAAGCAAGAGGCCTGGAGAGAAAACTATAGGAGGTTGCCATGTTCCCCATGTGCTTTTCCAGTTGAGAGGGGAGCCCAGATCTTCATCCGCCTTCTTGAACCAAGACGAATGGATAAACAAAATGTGGTATATACATATAATGGAATTTTTATTGAGCCATGTAAAGAAATGAAGTTCAGAAAAATGCTACAACATGGATGACCCTTGAAAACATGATGCTGAGAGAAATAAACCAGGAGATTTGAACTGAAGTATTAAGAGATGAAATGTTTCATGATGTCTGCAATTAACTCTCAGAAGTTTGAGAAAAAGGAAATGGTGTAAAATGTTATCAATTTTGTTGCAAAAAGTAAGGATGTTGAGACACATAATGAACTGAACAAAACTTTGAGACAATGTGCTGGCAAAATAAGCCAGAAACAAAATCGCAAATATGCTATAGTCTCTTTCAGAAAAATACTTATAAGAAAATCGGAGCCTAGATTGTAAACCCTTATAGCAGCACACTTAGCCTCAAGTTGTAAGTGTATTTCTAGACTCTGAGACACTGAGCTATATGTGTACCAGCTAGTATCTTCTGGGAGCTGTGAGCAACTCTGTGACATCTAAGACACTGAAATGGGCTGCTACAGTCCTGAAAGTTAGCATAGCCATATACAATAACATTTAAAGTAAATGAAAAAGAGATTAGGCCACCTTTAGAGATAAAGCCAATCTGGCTGGGACTAAGGTAAATCATAACACAGGGTAAAAGATGATAGTATATGTATGCTAAACCTTCACTTACTGTATGAGATCAAAGGCAGAGAGATTTATTTGGCCTAAAACCTAAATTTTCTGTAACACATAATCTAAATCAAACTGTCTGGATAGCTCATTTAAACAATGAAAACTTCTGAAATCCAGAACAGGAACAAGGCCTTGTAATACTGTATAGCTTAATGAAATACCCAGAGTATGATGGGATGGGAATTAAAAAGTATTGGTAGGGTGGGCCGCGGTGGCTCAGCAGACAGAGTTCTCACCTGCCATGTTGGAGACTTGGGGTCAATTCCCAGTGCCTGCCCATGTGAAAAAAAGTATTGATAGAGTCCCTTGATAATCTGAAGAAAAAAAAATATATATATATGGAACTATTAAACTTTCCCATATGGGAAACCCCGGGTACCCTATCAACCATTGGGGACTGTCAAAGAAATAAGCTAAGCCCTTGTCTTTGAGGCTTGCCCTTATGAATCTTATTTCTGTAGTGGAGAAGCTAAGACTACCTGTAACAAGGCCTAAGAGTTGTTTCCAAGAAACCTCTTTTGTTGCTCAGATATGGCTTCTCTCTCTCTAAGCCCAACTCTGCAAGGAAAGTCATTACCCTCCTCCCTACATGGAACATGGCATTCAGGGGTAAAAGTCTACCTGACAACGTGGGACATGACTCAGGGATGAGTCTGGCTATGGCACTGTGGGGTTGACAACACCTTCCTGACCAGAACGGGAAACAGAAGT
Organism: Myrmecophaga tridactyla; assembly: GCA_004026745.1. Lineage (NCBI taxonomy): Eukaryota > Metazoa > Chordata > Mammalia > Pilosa > Myrmecophagidae > Myrmecophaga > Myrmecophaga tridactyla. The sequence continues at coordinate 2,123 of PVIY010014539.1, forward strand.
GTAACAAAATAAGGCATCAGTAGCTAAGAGAGATCAAATAGTCAAGAGGCTATTCTGGAGGCTACTCTAATACAAACTTCAGTTAGTGCTAGTTGCTATGGTTTGCTAAACCCTAACTAACACCACTCCAGTTAACTGTTAAGAACACCTAGGGCTTGAACTGAGACTCTAGAAATGTTTCATGCGCTAAGTTTGCTTTCACAGAACCTATAATTTCCAGAGAGTTTCTAGGGGAGATAAATCCTGAAAGAAGACCAGCCTCTCCAAGATTATCAACTAATTACACACCCCCCCCATCCTTTAGAGCTGACACCCCTTCTCAACATGAAAAATTCAGAATGGGCATTGCCTAAAATCCCTATAGACTGGGAGAAGGATCAAAGGAGAAGGAGGAGTTGTAACAGAGAAGATATGATTTAAAAAAAGAGTATGACAGCTGAATCACTGTATTGATATTTCTTCTAGCCTCCAGTGTTTTGGAGTCGCTAGAAGGAAAAATATAAACTAATGGAATGGTATACCATAACAAATTCTGAAATCTGTTCTGTAACTTCTTATTGAAATGTACTTTGAAAATTATTGCTTTTTCTTTGTATATGTTATATTTCACAACAAAAAAATTTTTAAATGTTAGCAACTCTTGAAATTAAGTAAAAGATATTAATTATGCAATTTTTTGGAACCTTTCTGCAAGTTTGAAATAAAAAAAAAGCTATAAAAAAATGAACCTAGAGAGGAAAAAAAGAATGGCGCTTATGTTTCTAGCTTATATAGCTGAGGGCATTTGATGCAATTTCTTGAGATAAGGAATGCTTGAAGAGGAGCAATAGTCAAAAGATAAAGGCAAGAGCAAAGGAATGATTTTAGCAATGTGCGACTTACTATGCCAGTGGGACATCCAATTGGATATATTCAATAGGCACTCTTGAACATTAAGAGTGAGGTTTGTAGGGATAATAGACATTTGGCAGGCAATAGCATATAGATAGTAGTTAAAACGGTGGTTTTTGATGAGTTTTCCCATACAGTGTGGTTAAAGAAAAAAAGAAATTTAAAATATCGTGATTCTGGAAACACACATGAGAAGAGAAAGATGAAAACATTTATGACAGATAGCCAGAGTGTTATGAGAAAACAAGAGACAGCAAAGCCACAGGTATAGCTTTCATTTATAGAATGCTTGACATGTGTCAGGAATTGTGCTAGGAAGTTTATATTTATCATTTTATTTCCAACAACCCTCTAGGACAGCAAATATTACCATCTCAATTTCAAGCTTGAGGAAACTGAGGCACAGAAGAGTTAAGTAATTTTCTCCAGGACACAGAGCTTGGGTTGTCCCTGTTTCTCTGACTTGAGAGGACATACTTTTAGCTACTATACTCTCTTGCCTTCCAAAGGAGCCCAAGTTTGAAGAGAGTTTCCAGAAGGGTGGATTAGCCAATATGAAGTACTGCACAGATTAAGTAGAGTGATGACCAAAAAATGTGTGGCTTTTATGTTTGTCAAGACACAGTGGTTTAATAAGTGGATGGGAGACGAGGAAGTAAGAGTAAATGACTCCATCAAGACCTTGTCCATTAAGAGGAAGAAAGGGGTAGTGGAGGAAGGTATGGAATGATGAGGAAAGTGTTTGGTTTTGTTTGCTGCCTCAGTATGTTGAAATGCTGAATTACAGGAATTGCTAAAGAGAAGAGCTTAAAGACAGAAGTGAGAGGTAGGATAACAGATGGTGCAAATCTCAGGATAGGTAGGACGATAATGACCAGAGTGTAGGACTGGGTCCAGAAAGGATGAGAATCATTTCTTCCATTGAGATGAGAAAGACAGAAGAAAGGTTGGAGAGGGATGCAGGAAATAATTGCAGGACTTGAGAAAAATCTATTATCCCTAAAATAGGAGGTCAAACCCTCGAAATCCAAACTCCATTCTTCTGCACCCTGGCCTGTAAATAGGAGGCTGATCTGTATGAATCTATAGATTGGGTTTGATAAGCATGTGTAGGGGAAGGTGAAGCAGGTAAAATCTGGGTAATTTATTCTCCCAGTTTCCTCCGTACCAGATCACTTCAGGTTGAGTATTTCTCTCTACCAAAGGCCACAGCTCCTCTGAGGCAGCCATCTCGTGCAGTTGCCCTCTTCAGCTTCTGATAATTGCTCGATTCCCTAGCTATTGCAAGCTTAGGGTTGTAACCCTCCCCACAGTTGCTAGCCACAGGGTCTACATGGTGTCTTATTGATTTCCCAAAACTCTGCTCCCTCCTTTGTAAACAGTCTCCTCATTAGACTCACTTCAGTTACCTAGTTTGGATGTGGCACCTAATTCCTGCCAAGACTCATACTGGAAAAGGAGGTAAAGTCATTTATTGAGAATGAGGAGGTTGATGTGAAGAGATAGTTCAAGGAGAGTGGGAAAAGTTTGAAATAATTTTAATAGGGAATGAAAGAGGGAATTGACAAGGGACCTGCAGGATTTATGGGCAGTGTTGAGGCAAAACTCCAGCTGAGGCTGGAAGCTGTCGTTGTATAGGATCACAGAAGGCATTTGGTTGGCTTGATCCATGGTTGGAATTTTGGTAAAGGTCAAATGGGAAGGGACATTCAGAGCACTGGCTGAGAAATTTGAAAAGCAGGGAAACTTAGCAACAAAGCTGGAAAGAGGGGCTGGCCATGGTGGCTCAGCAGAGTTCTCGCCTGCCATGCCAGAGACCCGGGTTCAATTTCTGGTGCCTGCCCACGCAAAGAAAGAAAAAGCTGGAAAGAAATTTAATGAAGCTAGCTGGTTGCTGATAGACTGGGAAAAATGGACAATATAATGATTATATTTCTATCTACAAGTACACCATCAATAAGCATTTGAAAATCAGCTGTTTAAAGGAATAGGCCAGGGTTAGGATGAGGCAAGTGAAGCGCCTAGGACACAAAATTTCAGGAGGTAGTTAGTCTCAGGTGTCGATCCTACACTTGTATGACCCTTAGAGTGAGTGCCTCCTTAAATTTTGCACACTTAGCATGTCCTTTTTCATCTTTGTCCCAGCACTGTGTCAAGGGTTGTGATCCCCTGAGAAAACTGTTAACATTTTGGCATATTTCTTTTCAGTCTGTTCTTCTAATCATTTATCTGTTTCACTAAGTTGAGCTCATACTGCTTATACAATTTCGTATCTAGCTTTATATACTTGACTTTATAATGAAATTGAATCTTCTTCAGAACTGCTTCTATTATATCTCTGTCCACTGGTAATACATATTCACTGCAGCAAAACCAGACAATACAGATAAGCAAAATGAAAAAAAAAGAAAGATCCACTGTAATCTCCCCACTCAGAGACAAACACTGTCATCATTTTGCCTCATTCAGAGATTGATTCATAATGTAGAAAATATTTCTGCTGTAGAAATATACTGCCAGCTTGTGGAAGGCTGTGCAGAGACTCTTTTCACAGTTAACTGAGTATAATGAAGTTGGGAGCAGAGTTTTGGGAAGGAAGGGAAGACACCAGGGCTACATCCTTGAGTAGGAGGCAAGCACACCCTGCCTAAGGATTCTACATTTTACCCCTGGGCATCCACCTGTTATTCTAACTACATGGGTTTGCTCCCCCTGCCAAAAATTTATCCCTGCTTTCCTGCCTCCATGGTTTTTGTTTTTTTTTTTTTTTTTTGTATGTTGTATGGTGGGGTCACATTTCATTATTTCTCCTTGTGAGTATCCCGTTATTGCAGCACCATCTGTTGTATTTTTGTTTGTTTGCTTTGCTTGTTTGTCCATTTTTTTGGGAAGTGCATGGACCAGGAATCGAACCCAGGTCTCCTGCATGGCGGGTGAGAATTCTACTATCGAACTACCCTTGCACCACCCCCTCCATGTCATTCTATGCTCAGATTGTGTACAAAATATTTTCTTCCCCCAATTTACCTGTTGAACTCTGCCTTTCCAAAGACCCAATCCAAAGGGATAATTATAGCATGAAGTCTCCCTAGATCCAGCTAACCAGAGGCAATTTTGAATTGGATTTCTGGTACTGCTCAAATTTTTATTGAAGGGAGGGATATAGTTTTGAGTAGGATCAATAAACTTTGGGGACAAATAACGGGCAAATAGGAAACTCTACATTCTAATCAGTCAGTGGATATTCTGATCATTGATGGTATTTATATGTACCTGATGAGAGATTTGAAGGATTGATGATTGTTGAGGAAGCAAAAATCAGTTTTCTCAGAGGAGTGGGTGATATAGACGCTGCTAAATAAAAAGAGGACAGTGGGGGTCCAAATGTGGGGATATGGGTGGAGAGAATTAAGAGACATGAGAAGAGAGGGAAGAATGAGTTACACCCCCGTTCCTTCACAAATATGAGGTATAGTTGGAAGCACATAGGTTTTGGAGAGGAGGAAGCTGAGAGTCTGATCTAGGCTAGACCCCATGCTAAACTCTTTGAAAACACTGTCTTACTTAGTCTCATAAGCACACTTTATTGGAATTGGTCAACTTAGATGTGAATTGTGGCTCTATCCCTCACTAGCTCTGTTAATTTGGGCAAGTCTCTTCATGCTCCTAAGCTTCAGATTCTTCATCTGTAAAATAGGACAAACAATTATCGTTCTCCAAAGAGTTTTGCAACAATCAAATGAGGTCACATATGTAAAGGAGGTCACATCTGTATACTCTGCGTCTCCACAGAAATTTATCAGACCATTGTTATAGGACAAGGTACAAGTGAAAGAAGACATTTTCTATGATTCATTCATCGTTAGTCAGCAAATATTACTTTGTGTGCCAGGTATGAGGGATAGAGCAGGAGTTTCCTTCACCAAGTACAGTATATGAATTCTAGGACAAAGTTGGGACTTACCATCGGAGGCTTGGCCATTCTTCCCGAATTGCAATTAATAACTGGAAAACCTAACTAAGGAATATGCTTCCTTGAGGGACCAAGGACAGCAACAAATCAAGATAATGCAGTTATTTCAACAGTCAGGACCAGAGCTTACTGGGATGAGTCTCAGAAGAGCAGGACTAAAGGATACAAAATCGGACTTGTCTTTCTACCACTGGTTGAGGTTGGGTTACAGACATGAATGTATGAACCCACTTTTCTGATTGCCCACTAGCATGTACCCTGGTCAATCTTACATCTAAGATAATACATCAGTGTATCCAAAACTGACGCAATTGTTTTCCAAGATGAGCTTGGGTGCAAGAAAGATTACAGACCCAAGACTGTTTTTCAAGGCAGTTGCCTTGTAAAAGGAAGTCCTGAATCCTCAGTAGTAGCATTGAAAGCAAAATTAAACATGGGTTGATGAAAGTAAGCCTTGGGTGTTTGCTCCCAAACTGAGTTGGTGGAAAATCTATTCCCTGGCACTACCCCCACTCTTAGCCAGATTTGAGCTATACATTCAAATGAAAGAGATGTGGCTCCAGTGCTATGATGGGTTAGTTTATTTCTCTCTCTCTCTCTCTTCCTTCTTTTCTTCCTTCCTTCCTTCCTTCCTCCCTTCATCCCTCCCTTCCTTTCTCTGTTTTGCTTTCACTTTTTTGTTTCTTTTTAACACCCTTACTGAGGTATAATTGTCATATAATAAGCAGAACATATTTACAATGATACCCCTTGATAACTGTTGATGTATATATATAAACATGAAACTGTTGCCTTAATCAATAACAAACATATATCCCAAAAAGTTGCCTTTTGCCTCTTTGTAATCTCTCCTTCCCACTCCTGTCCATCCCCTCCAAAGTTAGGAGGCCCCGATCTATTTCTGCCACTACATATTAATTTGCATATTTAAAAATACGATATGAATGGAATCAGACAGTATGTAAACTTTTTATCTGAATTTTTTCATTCAACATAATTACTTTGAGTTTCATCCAAGTTGTTGCATATATCAATAGTTGTTTTTTATTGCTTAATAGTATTTTATAACTGGTTGATTCATGCACCACAATTTGTTTATCTATACATCTGCTGATTGACATTTGGTTTGTTAACAAATTTTTGGCTGTTACAAATAAAGTTGCTACGAACATTCATTTATTAGTATTGGTATAGACATACACATTCTATTATCTTGAATAAATAACTAGGAATGGAATTGTTGGCTCATGTGGTAGGTGGACGTTTAACTTTTTAAAAAAATGCCAGATAGTGTTCCAAAGTAGTTGTACCATTTTAGACACCAAGCAACAATATTGGAGCTTTCAAGTTGCTCTAGATCCTGGTCAACACTTAGAATGGTCAGTGCCCAAAATGTTAGCCACTCTAATACGTATGCACTAGAATTTCATTGTGCTTCTCATTTTCACTTCCACAATTATCAATGATAGCAAGCATCTTTTCATGTGCTTATTTGCCATCTATATATCTTCTTTATCTGTTCAAATCTTATCTCTATTTTTAAAGCTTTTTCATTATTATTGTATTTTGAGAGTTCAATATTTAGTCTATGGACAAATCCTTTATCAAATACGTTATTGACAAATATTTACTCTGAGTCCTTTTAATTTCCTCTCAGTGTCTTTTGAAGAGCAGAGTATTTCATTTTATGCAATCCAATGTACCAATTTTTTCTTTGATGAATTGTGCTTTTCGTGTCATGCCTAAAAATCTTTTGTCTATCTCAAGGTAACAAAGATTTTCTTCTATATATTCATATAGAAATTTTTGAGTTTTAGGTTTCACATTTAGATCTGCGATCTATTTTGAGTTAATTTTTGTAAGTCGTGCAAGTATGGACTGAAGTTTGCATAGGTTTTGATTTGCTTTTGTATATAGATAGTGTATTAGTCAGGGTTCTCCAGGGAAATAGAACTAATATGAGCTATCTGTAAATAGAAGAAAAATAAAGTGTCTCATGCAGCCATGGGAATGCAAGACTCCCGAATCCACAGGGCAGGATGGCAACTCTGATGAGGGATCTCTGTGAACTCTACAGGATAATCTCGCTAGCTGAAGAAGCAGTGAAAATTCTCTCTTCTCCCTTAAAAATCTTCAACTGATTGAATCAGACCCAGCTGATTGGATTATATCATTTGTGGGAGGTGTGCCCTTAGTTGGTCGTAGACGTAATCAGCCACAGCTGCAATCAACTTACTCATAATTTAATAAACCAGCCTTCTGGTTTATCAACCAGCCCTGAAATATTCTTGCAGTAATGGTTAAGCCAGCGCTTGCCTGACCAGGCTATTGGGAACCATCATGTGGCCAAGTAGATACCAGAAACTTACCATCAGAGTCTACCCCTTGTCAACTTGGCAGCTATACACATCACCTTGAAACAAGCTTAATTTCTAAATAGAACACAATAACGGACATGTGTTTTGCTTAACTATACTCAACTGTCCTGCAAATAACCAGAAATGCACTACATCTCTCCATAATAGGGTGCAAGTCCTTATGTAATATTCACTCTTAAACTTTATATCCTAAAACTTAAATACTATAACATGAACAATACAATTAATGTCATATGATAAGATGAAAATAAGATATTTGCTTTATGTACAAATGCAAGCATACTCATAACAAAATAAGAAGGGAATATTCATACCGTAACAGTCCTTGTTTCTATAACTGGTCACGTGGTCATAGTTCATATTTATCACTACCTATTTCCACTACCAATTCCATGTTCCCTTAACCTTCAGCTAGCACTTAACTGGGAGTGGTTCCTTGTCAGGATGGTGACCCAAACCTTCATTCTTGAAGATTTTGGGCCATTGATAGCCCTACCTGGATTGGGTTGCTGCAGTTTTCCATTGACTTTAATCATAGGGCATGGTAGTACTAAGAGACACTCTAGGAGATCTCCTGTATCCCAGGAAAACTTTTCTTTACCTCCATTGTCTAGTTACAGACTTATTTCCCCTTGATAATTAGCATCAATCACCACAGACAGAACAGTAATCCCTTTTTGTGCCTGTTGGTTCAGTGGCATGAGAAGCCCAAAGTGGCCAGGTGGCAGTCTTAACTTATAGTTCCATGGAATCATTGTTGTGTTTCCTGGTAGGAGCACTCTTCCTTTTGGAACTAAGACCTGTAGAGCAGCAGAACTTAAGATTTCAGGGTCAGGACATGAAAATTTTTCTAGTGGATCACTAGGGGTAGTAATGAGTGGTGCCACTCCCATTTCCAAACCCTTGATTCCTGGATCCATGAATCTTGGCTACGGAGAAATAGCACAATAGAGTGGCCACTGATTCAAAGTATACACAACCTCCTGAGAACATTGCCTGAGCCACAAAGTGTTGCCACCTAGTTGATGCTGTAATTGGGTCTTCCAAAGGCCATTCCACCATTCTATCAACCCAGCTGCCTCTAAATGATGGGGAACATGGTAAGACCAGAGACTTCTATGAGCATGTGCCCATTCCCACACTTCATTTGCCATTAAGTAGGTTTGTTGATCAAAAGCAATGCTGTGTGGAATACTATGATGGTGGATAAGGGATTCCACAAGTACACAGATGGTAGTTTTGGCAGAAGCACTGCATGCAGGGAAAGCAAACTCATATCCAGAATATGTATCTATTTCAGTTACAGAAAAATCACTGTGTGTTCCATGATGGAAGTGGTCCAATGTAATCAATCTGCCACTAGGTAGCAGGCTGATCACCTTGGAGAATGGTGCCATTTTGGGGACAGAGTGTGGGTCTCTGCTGCTGGCAAATTGGACACTTAGCAGTGGCCATAGCCAGGTCAGCCTAAGTGGAAGTCCATGTTGCAGAACCCATGCATCATCTCCATCCCTATGACCATGCCCACTTTGTTCATGAGTCCATTGGGAAGTGGCAGGAGTGGCTTGGGGAAAAGGATGTCTTGTATCCACAGAACAGGTCATCTTATCTACTTGATTATTAAAATCTTCCTCTCCTGAAGTCACCCTCTAGTGAGCATTCACATGGGACACAATTATCTTCATGTTTTTGGCCCACTCAGAAAAGTCTATCAACATACTTCTTCCCCAGACCTCTTTGTCCCTAATTTTCCAATCATGCTCCATCCAAGTCCCTGACTGTCCAGGTAAACCATTAGAAACAGACCATGAGTCATGAGTCAGTATACAAACGTATCTCTGGCCAGTTTGGCTTCCAAGCAAAATAAACAACCAGCTGCATTGCTCAAAGTTCCATGCACTGAGAGGGTTTCCCCTAAACACTGACCTTCAAGGACCTCCCAGAAAAGGGCTATAATGCTGCAGCTGTCCACTATTGGATAGTACCTGCATATTGTGCAGAACTATCTGTAAACCAGACTTGAGTTTTCTCTTTCTCAGTCGACTGACTGTAAAGAACTCCACAAGAGGCCATAGCTCTGGTCTGGGAAAGACAAGCTAATGTGTCAGGAGTGGGGACCATGGGCATTTGGGTTACTTCCTCATATAACTTGCATGTACCTTCAGGACCTGCTCGAACCCTATCTTTTATATACCATTGCCATTTTATGATGGAGTGCTGCTATGCATGTCCAATTTTATGAATTGGTGGGTCAAACAACACCCAGCTCAGGATAGGCAACTCAGGTTCCAATGGTAACTTGGTGGCCCATGTTTAAGGGTTAAGTCTCTATCAAGGCCCAGTATCTGGCTAAAAGCTGTTTCTCAAAAGGAGAGTAGTTATCTGCAGCAGATGGTAAGGCTTTGCTCCAAAATCCTAAGAGCCTGTCTTGTGATTCTTCTTTAGGGACCTGCCAAATGTTCCAGACAGCCACTCTACTTGCCACTGACATTTCCAGTAGTGTTTCGAGAGTAGCTTGCACAGTAGCCTGGACCTGTCACAGAAACTCCTTTTCTTCTCTCACCCAATCAAAACTACAGGCTTCTCTGGTCACTCCATAAATGGGCCAAGTAGCACACCAAAATGAGGAATGTTATCTCCAAAATCCAAACAGGACACCTAGGTGTTGTACATCATTTTTTGTCATAAGGGAGGCCAGATGTAACAGCTTATCCTTCACCTTAGAAGGGACGTCTCGTCATGCCCCACACCACTGGACACTTAGAAGTTTCACTGACATGGAGGGCCCCTGTATTTTTGTTGGATTTATCTCCCATCCCCTGACACACAAAAGCCTTGCCAATAAGTCTAGAGTAATTGTTACTTCTTGCTCACTAGGCCCAATCAATATGATGCCATCAATATAATGGACTAGTGTGATGTCTTGTAGGAAGGAGAAATGAGCAACGTCCCTGTGGACCAGATTATGACATAAGGCTGGAGAATTTACATACCCCTGAGGTAGGACAGTAAAGGTATACTGCTGGCCTTGCCAGCAGAAAATAAACTGTTTCTAGTGGCCTTCCCTCCAGCTATTGAGAAAAAAACATTCACCAGATCAATAGCTGCATACCAGGTACCAGGGGATGTGTTGATTTGCTCAAGCAATGCTACCATATTGGAACAGCAACTGTAATTGGAGTTATCGCCTAGTTAAGTTTAGAATAATCCACTGTCATCCTCCAAGACCAATTTGTTTTCTGCACAGGTCAAATAGGAGAGTTGAATGGAGTTGTGGTGGGAATCACCACCCTATTTAGAGTGGCACTAAACTCTGCAATTCCTCCAGAAATCCAGTGTTGCTTCTGATTTATGATTGGTTCAGTAGGGGCAGTTCTAGCAGCTTCCATTTGGCCTTTTCCACTATGATAACCCTCACTCCATGAGTCAGGGAACCAATATGGAGATACTGCCAATTGCTGAGTATGTCGATTCCAAATATGCATTCAAGAACTGGGGAAATAACCAGAGACTGGGTCAAGGGACCCACTGTGAGACAGACTTGAACTAAAACTCCATCACTTGATCTCCATAAATCCTTACTCTGACTGATGGACCAGAGTGACATTTTGGATCTCCTGGAATTAGTGTCATTTCTGAGCTAGTGGCTAATAAACCCAAAATTATCTGATCACTTCCTTTTCCCCAGTGCACAGCCACCCTGGCAAAAGGCTGTAGGTCTCCTTGGGGAAGGCTGGGAGTATAAATTTTGAGCAGTGTTAGGGAGTTCTTCCACAAGTTTACCCAGCCCTCCCCTCATTCAAGGGGCTCTGGGTCTATAAACTGTCGCAAGTCTGGGAAGTAAGGGGCTGTGACTCTGTTTTGTAATTCAAGTTAGACTTCTGTTGACTTAAAATATAACACTTCTGCATGCACAGCTCATACAAGAATTTAGTAGACTTCCCATCTATTTTACTTCGAAGTACCTCATGATCTACTAGCCAATGCCATAAGTATTTGCAAGTCATTATTTTGATTGCTGCTTTGAGTCTGCTGTCCATTATGGTGGCCATGCCCACCTCATCTATGGCAATTAGCTGTCACCACATGACTTCTGCCAACTCAGGATCTGATCATCTCATTGTGCTTAAGGATTCCAACTCAGTGACCCAGCAGTTCCCACAGTAATATCTGACCTACAGTGAAGGGTGACTACAGAGCTCTTCAGGGATGATGGAGCTAGTCTCACAAAGTTGTTCCTTAAAGTTCTCATGAAAGTTGTGTCCTCTGGACAGTCCTGGGGTGTAAGCAGTTCTTCAATGATAAATCTACTCTAATATTCCAATCTCTCTAAGCCTCTGGATCCCCTCATTTACATTATGCCAGGAAAGTTCTGGCATTTCGACCTCAGGTAATGTCGGCCACCTTTTGATCCATGTTTCAGTCAACCACCCAAACAAGCTGTTAATGCCCTTTCTAACCCCTCAAGCTACAACATCGAATGCAGAATCTCTGCTTCATGGGCCTATATCAATAAATTCACCTTTATCCAATTTCATATTCCTTCCATTATTATTCCAAACCTTTAACATCCATTCCCATACATATTCCTCTGATTTCTGTCTGTATAAATTGGAAAACTCATGCAGTTCTTTCGGAGTACAGCATACCTCCACATGGGTCACCCTTGTATATCACCTTCTGGGGCTGTTGGCACTTTAGTCTAGTCATAGGTCTTGAAGAAAAGAGAGGTGGTGGGGGTAGGTCATGAAAATAAATAGAAGTGTCTTTCAAGCCAATTACCTCAGGGCATTTCACTGCAGTTTTATCTGGTGAAGCTGTATTATTCACTCCAGACAGAGGAGTGAGGACTGTTTGCCCAGGGGAGGTAGACACAGGTTTAGCAGGCACTGAAGGGTTAATCTCTCTTTTTTTGACAAGAATGAGATTTTAATCAGTTTGAAGTATATTTTATAGCACTAAGAAATAAAGTGTTGTCAACAAACATAATAAGAAATGGACATCTGATTGGTATGAGGCATTGTGCTGTACAAATCATATTGGTTGTTTTGTGTGTAGGGTGTGTGTGTGTGTGTGTGTGTGTGTGTGTGTATCCTCAGTACATAGCATTTACACACAGAGCAACTGCTGCACAGCACAAAAGTATCTGAAGAGGCTGAAACAGGGTAAGGCTTTTTAACAGACTGAAATTTTTCAGTTTATATATTCTATATGAAGTCAAATTGAACTTTTGAACCAGTAGGGTAGAAAGTAACTCTGCCAAATACTGTAGCCAAAGCCCCAACTCAGTTCCACCCTTTCCATCTGCATATATGACACATTAACAGTGTTCAAAGGTAAATGAGGCACTTCGTGGCAACCACAGTCATCATTATGAACATACTGCACACATGTTCTAGAACTAAACATGTATCTGTTAGGTGGAGGGTGGATGGCAGACTCCTCTGGGAAGACTGGAGGCCAGGAAGATGTTCCTTCAAGGCAGACTGGAGGTTGAGGAGCTGTCTCCTCACAGCAGGATGGAGGTCAGGTGGCTGTTTCCTCAGGACAGACAATTACAGATCTATCTAGCAAAGACTCAGGAGAATCCAGGGTTTCCACGTTCCCACTGCCATTACTAGCAACCCAAATGTCCCCATCCCAAGTTTCAGGATCCCATTATTTTGCAATCAAAGACTACTGTAACAGCAGACACCCTGCAAAGTTGAAAATTTAGTATACATTGTAAATCTGCTACTCGCACAATGAGGCTCTGAGTCTGGTTTTCAGAGATCTCAAGTCTGCAACCACAGGAAATAAGATTTTCTTTCAGGGCACACACAGAAACATTTACATCTTTCATATGGCATTTAAATTGCAAATGTGAGGACTTCAGCTCCTCATCTCTTTCCTTCATAACTGTATCCAGTGTATCTAAGAAGAACCAGCCAACACCATTGCAACTTTTAACTTCACAAAACTCCATTAAGGTGTAAAAAACACTCTTACCCAGAGCCTTATCTCATATAGGTGCACAGCTAGCGGAGTCATATGGGGATTCTTTGCATATCTCTGTTGCAAACTCACACTGGGCACTGTCAGTGTCATCTTGATTATTGGAAACAGAGTCATAAGTGCCTTTGACTCTAATAAGAGTAGAAAACTAAATGTAAAAACACATTTTTAAGATCCTGTTTCTCAAGAACCACTCCAGTACCAAGCTGTATTAGTCAGCGTTCTCCAGTGAAACAGAACCAGCAGACGATATCTGGAAATATAATATTTATTAAAAGTGCCTGATGCCATTCTAAGCTATTTGTATATAACCTGGTCATTCCCTGAAACTTCAGATATTTATGTGCCACCTGAGACTCTGAATTCGAGCTTAGAATCTATGAAAGTCAGCAATACCCTATTCAGCAACTGTTAAAAAAAAAGGTGAAGAAGTGATCAAACTTTGACTAGAGATAAGAATGAAGCTGATGTGGCTAAGACTAGGGTAAATCAGAATACAGGATAAAGGATGATATGGATCATATTCTAAAACTTCAACCTCTGTGTGACACCAAAGGGAGAGATGTTTATTTGGTGCAAAATTTATATTTTGGGTTGCACATTATATAATTTATCATATATGGTCAGTTTACTTGAACATGATAATTACATGGAATTTTGCATAGGGTGTGAGATCCTATTGGTCTGTACAGGTTAGTGTGATACCTTGATGTCATGGTCAGGTTGATGTGTCAACTTGGCCAAGTGGTGGTACCTGTTTGTCTGGCTGGGCAAGTGCTGGCCTGTCTGTTACAATGAGGACATTTCATAGAATTAAATCATGATCACGTCAGCTGCATCCGCAGCTGATTCCATTGGTAATCAGCCAAGGGGAGTGTCTTCTGCAATGAGTCATGGTCAATCTAATCATTGGAAGCCTTTTAAGGGGGATTCAGAAGAGACAGGCCCTTCCTGCTTTGGCTGGTGAGCCTCTCCTGTGGAGTTCATCCAGACCCTCCATTGGAATCATCGGCTTCACAGCCTGCTCTGCAGATTTTGGACTCTGTGTTCCTGCAGTCACATGAGACACTTTTATAAATTTTATATTTGCAAGGGTTCCCTGATGATTCTGTTTCTCTAGAGAACCCTAACTAATACATCCTGGTACCAGGAGTGGTTCTTAAGAAGCAGAATCTTAAAAATGGGTTTTTATGAATGGTTTTCTACTCTGACTGGACTCAAAGGCACTAAGGACTCTGATTCCCATAATCAGAATTATGGGAATCCATGGAGTGAATTGGCGAAAGACATAGTCAAAATATCACCATTTGATTCTCCTAATGCTTCACTTGTATGAAGCCAGGCTCTGGAGGATAATGTTTTTGACACCTTTACAGAGTTTGGTGCAAATAAGAGGTATAGAGATGTTGGCTGGTTGTTGTTAGATACGTTGGCTACATTAAGGAGTGAAAGAGATGGGCTTAAGACTTCAAACAAGAAGCTTAAAGTGCCATCTGACAGATGCAGAAGTTTCTATGAGTATCCTGAAGGAAAATCTTATTTCCTGTAGCCATTGACTTGAGATCTCTGAAAATTAGACTCAGAATCTTATTGTTAGAGTAGCAACTTTACAATGTAAACTGAAATCTCAATCTTGCATGGTGTCTGCCATTAAAGTGAGGGCATTGATTAGAAATGGGAGTGGGACCCTGAAAAATGGGATGGTGACATATGGATTGATAATGATGTCGGGAGTGAGGTTGCCAAAAGGGGGAGTGCTTCCACCAGGAAAAACAACAATGATTCCACTGAACCGGAATCTAAGACTGCCACCAGGTCACTTTGGGCTACTCATGCCCCTGGATCAACAAGCCAAGAAGGGGAATACATTATTGGCTGGGGTGATTGAACCTGGCTATCAGGGGGAAATAGGATGGCAACTACATAATGGAGGTAAAGAAGAGTTTTCTTGGAATATAGGAGATCCCCTAAGGCATCTTTTAATACTACCATGCCTTGTGATTAAAGTCAATGGAAAACTGCCACCACCAATCCAGGCAGGGCTACCAATGGCTCTGAAACTTCAGGAATCAAGGCTTGGGTCACCCCACCAGGCAAAGAACCATGGCCAGCTGAAGTGCTTGCTGAGGGGCATGGAATGGGTAGTGGAAGAAGGTAGTGATAAATATGAACTACGACCACGTGATCAATTACAGAAATGAGGACTGTAATGCTGTTTTGTTCCTGTTATATTATTTAAGTTGTAAGATATCAACTTTAAGAATGGATATTACCCAAGGACTTTCACCCTATTCTGGAGAGATTTAATGTGATTCCAGTTATATGCAGGACAGTCGAGTAGTGTTAGGTGAAAGAAAAATGTGTGTTTTATTGTTTTTTATTTAGAAATTAGGTATGATTTAAGGTTATATGAAT
This sequence comes from Myrmecophaga tridactyla, assembly GCA_004026745.1. NCBI lineage: Eukaryota > Metazoa > Chordata > Mammalia > Pilosa > Myrmecophagidae > Myrmecophaga > Myrmecophaga tridactyla. Next base: position 17,774 of record PVIY010014539.1, read on the forward strand.
AGCTGCCAAGTTGACAAGGGGTGGACTGTCATGGTCAGGTTCATGTGTCAACTTGGCCAAGTGGTGGTACCTGTTTGTCTGGTTGGGCAAGTGCTGGCTTGTCTGTTGCAATGAAGATATTTCATAGAATTAAATCATGATCACATCAGCTGTATCCACAGCTATTTCATTTGTAGTCAGCCAGGAGAAGTGTCTTCTGCAATGAGTGATGCTTAGCCTAATCACTGGAAGCCTTTTAAGGAGGATTCTGAAGAGATGGGCTCTCTTTCTGCTTTGGCTGGTGAGCCTCTCCTGTGGAGTTTGTCCAGATCCTCCATCTGAATCATCAGCCTGCCCTGTGGATTTCGGACTCTGAGTTCCCTTGGTCACGTGAGACACTTTTATAAATTTTATATTTGAGAGTGTTCCCTGTTGATTCTGTTTCTCTAGAGAACCATAACTAATATAACTGATATATCCCAGAGTAATTTAGATAGAGAATAAAAAAATATTTGCTAAGTCCTTTCAGGGGACTGGGCAGAAAGGAAGGAATATTCAACTTCCCCATTTGGGGAATTCCTGATAGTCTCACAAGAAGTGGGGACAACCAATTCAATAAGCTGAGACCTCAAACTTGGGGCTCACCCTTATGAAACTTATTCCTGAAAAAGGGAAACTAAACCTACAGATAATTATACCTAGAATCACCCCCACAGAACCTCTTTTGTGGCTTAGATGTGGCCTCCCTCTCTAAGCCATCTTGGCAGGTGAACTCACTGCCCTCTGCACTACATTGGACATGACTCCCTGGGGTGTAAATCTCCCTGGCAACATGGCACCTGACTCCCAGAGATGAGCCAGGGCCCAGCCTCATGGGAGTGAGGGTGCCTTCTTGACCAAAAGGGGGTAGAGATAAATGAGACAAAATAGAGTCTCAATGGCTGAGAGATTCCAAAGAAAGTTGAGAGATTATCTTAGAGGTTATTCTTACACGTTATACAGATATGCCTTTTTTGTTTATGGTGTATTGGAGTAGCAGAGGGAAGTACCTGAAACTGTTGAACTGTATTCCAGTAGCCTTGATTCTTGAAGATTGTGTAACTATTTGGATTTTGCAATGTGACTGATTGTGAAAACCTTGTGTCTGATGCTCCTTTTATCGGGTATGGACAGATGATTTTTAAAAATAAGGGTAAAAATAAATAAAAAGTAGGTGAAGAGGGTGGGCAATCATGGCTCAGTGGCAGAGTTCTTGCCTGCCATGCTGGAGACCCATGTTCAACTCCCGGAGCCTGTCTTGTTCCAGGCCCTACTTGGAAAGCTTTCAGTCTTTCACCATTGAGTATGATGTTAGGTGTGAGTTTTTCTAAAACTTCAATGGCCTTAGATCTAATGTTTAGGCCTGATTCATTTCGAGTTAATTTTTGTATAGCTGTGTGAGATATGGATCCTCTTTCATTCTTTTGCATATGGATATCCAGTTGTCCCAACACCATTTATTGAAAATGCTGCTGTGTCCCAGGAGAGTTGGCTTGACCACCTTATCAAAGATGAATTGTCCATAGATGAGAAGGTCTATATCTGAACACTTTATTGGATTCCATTGGTCAGTGTATCTGTCTTTATGCCAGTACCATGCTGTTTTGACCACTGTAGCTTCATAATATGCTTTAATGTCAGGTAGTGTGAGACTTCCCATTAAACTTTTCTTTCTCAAGATATTTTTTTGCTATTCAGGGCACCCTGCCCTTCCAAATAAATTTGGTTATTGTTTTTTTTTTCAATTTCTGCAAAGTAAGTTGTTGGGATTTTAATTGGCTTTGCATTGACTCAATAAATCAATTTGGGTAGAGTTGACATCATAAATATAGTCTTTCAATCCGTGAACATGGTATGCCTTTCCATTTATTTAAGTCTTCCCTGATTTATTTTAGCAATTTCTTGTAGCTTTCTGTGTATAGGTCTTTTGTGTCCTTTGTTAAATATATTCCTAAATATCTTATTATTTTGATTGCTATTGTAAATGGAATTTTTTTATTTCCTCCTCAGACTGCTTATTACTAGTGTATAGAAACACTAACTGATTTTGTGGTGTTGATCTGGTGCCCTGCTATTTTGCTGTATTCATTTATTAGCTCTAATAGATTTGTTGTAGATTTTTTAGGATTTTCAACTTATAGTATCATATTGTCTGCAAACAGTGAGAGTTTTACTCCTTCCTTTCCAATTTGGATGCCTTTTATTTCTTTTTCTTGACTAATTGCTCTGGCTACAACTTCCAGCACAATGCTGAATAACAGTGTTGACAGTGGACATCCTTGTCTTGTTTCTAATCTTAGGAGGAAAGCTCTCAGTATTTCCCCATTGAGTATGATGTTAGCTATGGGTTTTTCATATAGTCCATTTATCATGCTGAGGAAGTTCCCTTCTATTCCTATCCTTTGAAGTGCTTTCATCAAGAAGGGATGTTAAATTTTGTCAAATGCCTTTTCTGCATTTTGAGATGATCATATGGTTTTTCTGCTTTGATTTGTTGATATGGTGTATTACAGTAATTGATTTTTAACATTGAACTATCCTTGCATACCTGAAATAAATCTCAATTGATCATGGTGTATAATTCTTTTAATGTGCTACTGGATTTGATTTGCTGTTATTTTATTGAGAATTTTTCCATCTATATTCATTAGAGAGATTGGTCTATAATTTTCTTTTCTTGTAATATCTTTGTCGGGCTTTGGTATGAGGGTGATGTTGGATTCACAGAATTAGTTAGGTAGCCTTCCCTCCTCTTCAATTGTTTTGAAGAGTTTGAGGAGAATTGAAACTATTTCTTTCTTGAATGCTTGGTAGAATTCACATGTGAAGCCTTTTTTGGAAGCTTTTTGATGACCGATTCAATCTACTTACTTGTGATTGGTTTGTTGAGGTTGTGATTGGTTTGTTGAAGTTGTTTATCTCAAGTCATTGTGGGTTGTTCATGCTTTTCTAGGAAGTTGTCCATTTCATCTATGTTGCCTAGTTTATTAGCATATAGTTGGTCATAGCATCCTCTCATTACCTCTTTTATATCTGCAGGGCCAGTGGTTATGTCTCCTCTTCCATTTATGATTTTATTTATTTGCATCCTTTCTCTTTTTCCTTTTGTCAGCCTAGCTAGGGGTCCATCGATTTTAATGATTTTCTCAAAGAAACAACTTCTGGTTTTGTTGATTTTCTAAATTGTTTTAATGTTCTCAATTTCATTTATTTCTGCTCTAATCTTCATTATTTATTTCCTTTTGTTTGCTTTGGGGTTAGTTTGCTGTTCTTTCTCCAGTTCTTCCAAGTGCACAATTAATTCCTCGAATTTTGCTCTTACTTCTTTTTTGATATAGGCATTGAAGGCAATAAATTTCCCTCTTAGAACTGCCTTTGCTGCATCCCATACATTTTTACATGTTGTGTTTTCATTTTCATCTGCCTTGAGATATTTACTGATTTTTCTTGTAATTTCTTCCTTGACCCACTCTGGGTTGTTTAAGAGTGTGTTGTTTAGCCTCCATATATTTGTGAAATTTCTGTCCCTTTGCCTGTTATTGACTTGCAACTTCATTCCTTTATGATCTAAGAAAGTATTTTCTATTATTTCAATCTTTTTACATTTATTGAGATTTGCTTTGTGACCCAGCATATGGTCTATCCTTGAGAATGATCTATGAGCACTTGAGAACAAAAGTATCTTGCTGTTGTGGGGTGTAGTGTTCTGCAAATGTCTGTTAAGTCTAGTTCATTTATTGTATTGTTCAAATTCTCAGTTTCTTTTTTGATCCTCTGTCTAGATGTTGTATCCATTGATGAGAGTGGGGAATTGAAGTCTCCAACTATTATGGTAGAAGTGTCTATTTCTCCCTTCAGTATTTTTAGTATTCGCTTAATGTATTTTGGAGTGCTCTGGCTCAGTGCATAAATATTTACGATTGTTATGTCTTCTTGTTGAACTGCTCCTTTTATTAATATATAGTGTCCTTCTTTGTCTCTTTTAATTGTTTCACACTTGAAGTCTAATTTTCCAGATATTAGTATAGCTACTTCTGCTATTTTCTGATTGTTGTTTGCATGAAATATCTTTTCCCAACCTTTCACTTTCAGCCTATTTTGTCCTTGGGTCTAAAATGAGTCTGCTGCAGACAGCATATTGATGGGTCCTGTTTTTTAATCCATTTTGCCAGTCTATATCTTTTGATTGAGGACTTTAATGCATTAAGATTTAGTGTTATTACTATAAAGGCAGTACCTTCTTCTACCATTTTGCCTTTTGGATTTTATATGTCTTGTCTATTTTTTTTTTCTTTTTACCTTTACTGATAGTCTTCATTTCTACACTCTTCTCCACACCCCTCTCTCCTGCCTTTTCCTTTCTGCCTGTAGTGCACTGTTAAGTATTTCTTGCAGAGCCAATCTCTTGGTCATAAATTCTCTGTGATTGTTTGTCTAAATATGTTTTACTCGCCCACTAATTTTTGAAGGACAATTTTGCTGGATATAGAATTCTTGGTTGGAAGTTTTTCTCTTTTAGAATCTTTAATATCTCACACCACTGCCTTCTTTCCTCCATGGTTTCTGCTGAGAAATCCACACATAATCTTATTGGGCTTCATTTGTATGTGATAGATTGCTTTGCTTGCTGCTTTCAAAATTCTCTATTTCTCTTTGACATCTGACAGTCTGATTAGTAAGTGTCTTGGAGTATGTCTATTGGATCTATTCTGTTTGGGGTATGCTGCACTTCCTGGATCTGCAATTTTATGTCTTTCATAAGAGATGGGAAATTTTCAGTGATATTTTCTCCTTTAGTCTGTCTCCTCCTTTTTCCTTCTCTTCTTCTGGGATACCCACCACATGCATATTCATGTGCTTCATGTTTTCATTCAATTCCCTGAAACCCTGCTCATATTCTTCCATTTTTTCCCTTTATTTTCATTTGGTTGTCCGATTTCAGATGTCCAGACCTCTAGTTCAGTGATTCTTTCTTCTGCTTCTTCAATCTATCATTGTAGATTTACATTTTTTTCATTTTTTTACAGTGCCTTTCATTCCCATAAATTCTGTAATTTGTTTTTTCAAACTTTCAATTTCTTCTTTTTGTTTGTCCAATGCCTTCTTTATATCCTCCCTCACTTCATTGATAAGATTTTCCATATCTGTTTGAACATGCTAAATTAGTTGTTTCAACTCCTGTATCTCATTTGAAGTATTGGTTTGTTCCTTTGACTGGGCCATATCTTCAATTTTCCTAGTATGACTAATTAATTTTTGCTGGCATCTAGGCCTTTGATTTCCTTAATTATTTTATTCTGGAGTTTGGTTTCACTCTTTTACCTAGGATTTTCTTGATGATGGCTTTGTTCTCTATCTGTTCTTTGACATTCAGTTCAACTTATTCTAGACCTCTAGCATAGGTTCTGTTTAACTGATCAGAATTTGTCAGTTCTTATTTCTCTGTTTCTTGCCCTGGCTTTTTTTTTTTTTTTTTTTTTTGAGGAAGTTCTCCTCAGATATTTTAGACCCCAGTCAGATTTCCCCAGGCTGGACTGGCCTCCTCTCAGGAGGAAAGAGTTACCTGCATCAGTTTTCCCTTAGGGTGTGACCCAGCAGGTTGGCAGAATTTCCTATGAAGCCTCTAGACTCTGTGTTTTTCCTATCCTGCCCAGCATGTGGTGCTTCTCTGCCTGCAGCTTCCCACTAGTGTTAAAGTGATGTGGTGCCTTTAAGTTAAGCAGACTCTCCCTGCTGGAAGCATGGTTGAGACAGAGGTGAGTTTGTAGGTCAGCCTAAATTACTTCAGTTTTCCAGACTCTGGGACCTGAATTGTTTGAGGGAGGGATTCCACTTGAGCTAGGCCCCATCTTTCTTTTAGGGAAGGTATTGCTTTTAGTAATTAACCCCTTTCACCTCACTAGTTACTTTCTCTCTCAGACAAGCTTAATTACACCCTTGCCTGGGCAGCGCTGGAGACTGTGAAGCTTTGCAGTTGTATCTAGTGAGCTGTTAAGTAGTAGAGGCAAAGCAAAAAGAAAAAGCAGACCTTAAGGTCTGTGGATTTTGATCTTTTCATAGAACCAACTTTTGAATTTGTTGATTCTCTCTCAGTTGTATTTATTGTTTTCTATTTCACCAAGAGCTTTTCTTAACATTTTGTTTGTTTTTCTTTCTTTTCTTCTCTCTCTCTCTCTCAATATTTTTAAAGCTGCATGTTTTTTTTTATTCAGCACTTAATTACTGCAACTTTAATAGCTTTGTGGAATTTTGAGGAAGATGGCTCTGGGAATTTTTGCTAGCTGTTCAAAGACTCTGTGGTGAACTGTATCCTGAAGAATTTTATGCAACCATGTTCGTAAGCTGGAAGTCCGCTTTTGTTTTTCTGATGTTAATATGGTTTATTTTTCTAGCCTTTTATTTTAACCTTTTGATGTCTTCATATCTAAAGTATGTTCATGTAAGTAGCATATGCTTGGGTCAAGGATTTTTAATAAATCTCAAAGTCTCTAATTTTTACTTGGGGTATGTATTTGTTATCTATCATTGCTTAACAAATTACCCCTGAATATAGTGGCTTAAAATGACAAATATTTATTATCTCAGTTTCTGTGGTCCAGGGATCCAGAGGCAGTTTAGCTGGGTCCTCTGATCCAGTGTTGTTCAGAAGGCTGCACTCAAGTTTTCTGTTATGCTGACAGTCATTTCAGGATTCTATTAGGGGAAGATTTGTTTCCAAACTCATTCTTTTGGCTGTTGGAAGACCTCCTTACTGGCTGTTGACTGGAAATATCATTCATCACCACTTGGACCTCTCCATAGGGCAGTACAGAACATGGCTGTACTTCTCCTCTCTCTGAGCAAGCCAACAAGGGTGTGAGAGATGGCAAGCAAGATGGAAGCCACAGGCTTTTTGTTAGTTAATCTGAAAGTCATATTTCATCCTTTTTGCCATATTCTATTCATTAGAAGTGAGCCTCTAGATCCATCTCTCACTGAAGGGGGTGGAAATTACATATGGACATGAGTAACAGGAGCAGGAATCATTCAATTTTATTTTAAAAGTCATCTACCATCGGGTGTTTAGACCGTTTAAATATCATACGATTATTGATGAATTACATTTAATTCTATGATCCTGGAATTTGTTTTCTATGTGCCCATCTATCATTTGAAATATTTTCCTTTTTCTCTGACTTCTTTTAAATTACTTTAATGTTTTCATTATTCCATTTTATCTCCACTGTTGGATAATTATGTATAAATCTTTGTTATGTTATCTTAGTGATTGCTTCAGGGTTTATAGCATATATTTTGAACTTAGCACAATATACATTAAAGTAATGTTATACCACTTCATGTTGGTATATGAGCATTATAATAGCATACTTCCAAATACCCACCTCCCGATCTTTATGCTACTGTTGCCATACATTTTCTTTCGTACATGGTATAAATCCCACAATCCATTGTAAAATTTTTGTTTAAATGGTCAGTTACCTTTTAATAACAACTTCAACAAGAAGAAAAATCTTAGAGATCTACCAATGTAGTTACCATTTCTGGTGTACTCCATCCATTTTTGTAGACACATGCTTCCATCTGGTATCATTTTCCTTCTGCCTTTAAGCTTTCTGGTAGTGAATATCTTCTGGTGATGAATTTTTCCAGCTTTTGTATACCTGAAAAAAAATATTTATTTTACCTTCATTTTTGAAAGATCTTTTCACTGGATATAGAATTCTAGGTTAATATTTCTTTACTTTTCATAATTTAAGGATGTTACTCCACTGTCTTTTCACTGTTTCTGACAAGAAATCTGCTGGAATCCTTATTTTTGCTAAGCAATTTTATCACGATATTCCTTGGTATAATATTCTTTGTATTTATTATGTTTGAGGTTCATTAAGACTCCAGATGTCTGTGGGTTTGTCATTTTCATCAAATTTGGAAATTTTTCAGCTATCGTTTCTTCAAATAATTTTCTGTCCTTCCCCTCCTTTGGGAACTTGAATTGCACATATATTGGACTGCAAAAGGTTGTCCCATTGCTCACTGATGCTTTTTTCATTATTTTTTCCTCTATGTGTTTCTTTTTTGCATAGATATATTCTATGCCTTCAAATTCATTAATTCTTTCTTTTGCAATATCTATCCAACCATTAATGCCACCCTGTGTATTTTTAATCTCAGACATTATAATTTTCTAGTCTAGAAATTCTATTTGGGTCTTTTTGTAACTTCCATGTTTCTATTTTCTTCTGAGAGTCTTTTTAAAATCATGAATGGGTGCCATTATTATTAACACTGAGTGGTGATGGTGAAAGGCCCAGCTCCCCATATGACCTTCACTGACAATACTTTTGTGGAAGTGTTCGGGTGCCTCATTATAGCCCAGTGAAGGTAGAAGTTTAGGCTTCCCATTTGGCCTTAGCTGCTGATCAAAGTGTTTAGGGTTTTTTCTATGATATTTGGCTGGAGTAGAGTGGTTATTGTCTAGAGATTTTCTGCCTTGCCAGGCTTCCCCTTTCCTGGTCATTTGGTTAGCAAGAGCAAGCTTTTATTGGAACATTCTGGGTTTCTGACTTTTCTAACACCCAGTCCAAGATATATGAAGCAAAATGAAAACCCAGAATCCATACCACTATGTCATTCTTTGGGTCCTGAGGTTTGCATCCAGTGTGGTTTCTTCTCTCCATCTATCAGTTTCTTTTTATGTTTGTTTTATTTGTTATGTGCAAGGTTTTTATCTGTACTTGGCAGGACAAATAGGAAAAGGTATGTAGAATCCATCTTTCCAGAAACAGAAGTTCTTAAGTAATTTCTGAACATCTGGAATACAATTACAGTGTTTTAATATTTTGCTCTGATAATTTAATATCTTTGTCTATTCTGGGTCACCTTTAATTTACTGATTTATCTTTTCATCATGGGTCATATTTCCTGCTCTTTCACATGCTTGGTAATTTTTTATTGGATTGCAGACATTATGAATTTTACCTTGTTAACTACAGGATAGCTTTGTATACTTGCACATATTTTTGCCCCATGAATTATAAAGTTTTCCAGTCTAGCTGGTGGCAACTAACATTCTCATGGCCCTCTGTGAATATTGGGCATTGTTCCCTCTAATCCTTTTGAGTAATTCTTACTCTGGCTTTGAGTAATTTCCTCTCATGAATGCAGTAATCATTGGTTGGGTTATATATTGGGAGAGTCCTCTAAAGATCTGTTTCTCTCTGTACAGCTCTCTCCTTTCTTGTATTCTATGCTGTAAACACTAGCCACCTTGGTTTGCCTAGACTCTACTCCATCTCCTCAATTCAAGGTGACTGCTAGGCTCCAACTTGTTTCTTCCTCCCTGTGTCATGACCTTGAAACTCTCTCAGGGCAGTAATCTGTGACAATCACAGGGTTTACCTTGTTTATTCTTCCTCTCTCTAGGGTCACTGTCCTTCATTTCTTGATGTCCAGTGTCATGAATACCATCTTTTCACATACTTTCTCTGGTTTTCTTGGTTGTCTCATACTGGCGGGTAAATTGAATCCCTGTAACTACATCTTGACTAGTTGCGGAAATGCCTGATGCCATGGTTTCTCCATTTGCCCAGAGCATCATGTAGCATACTTGAGCCACTTTATGGATTTGCGGTTCTGGACTTTATGAAGCATTTTAGTAGTAAGATGCACTCTACCATCAGAAAGGCACTGACCTTCTTAGCACCATCAGAAAGGCCCAGGACCTCCAACTCTAGTCAACAAGTTGCAAACATGTAAGTGTGCAGCCACAAAATCTGTGCTTGAGAACGTGACATGAAATTGATATTTTAAAAATGCTACTGAACAGCAGGGTGCTTGGTGGATTGGAAGACAAGAGGGGCTGGAGGTAAGAGATAGATTTTGGCAATAGTCACAGCCATGAGGTAATAAGACATAAACAAGATTGGTGACAGTATTAAGAACTGAAATGATGGAATAAATGTGAATTTATTTGAATGAAAAATATTGTTTGAGGAGAAGAAGTTGAAAAGTTAGCTTGAGGTGAAATTGTAGAGAACCTTTAATGGCTTGGTAGGGAAGTCTGACCTTGAGAAACTTATTAAGATCCTCCTAAGCTCTTTATTTTACCTCATACAATGAGAAATTATATGAGTTTCTCTTTGGGGACTATTTCTAAAAATACAGCTAGAAAAGATTATAAAACAGTTTTGGGGGCAGTAAAGAAAATAGCTTTTACTTTAAATCAAAGCATATTGGACTTTGACTTGAGATATTGTTCCATAAAATCAATTTCATTGAGAGTTGATAGTTGGGACTAATACCATATCATGATTAGCAATTGAAGTCTTGGGAGAAAGAAGACTGATGTTCATAAGCTTCATATACACAGCCCTCATCCTTTTGTTCATTTTAGTCATTTCGCTTTTTCTCTAGCACTTTAAAAGCTTGTTTCTCTGAATTTCTCCCAGAATCTCTCATACTTGACATCACTAAGGTACTTCAAAGAACCTGCCCTAGCAATTTCTGA
>PVIY010014539.1:28398-56464 GCA_004026745.1 Myrmecophaga tridactyla
CACACACACACACACACACACACACACACACTAGTCTTCAGTGCCAAAGACAAACCTGAGATAGAATGTCAAATGTAAACTCCCCAGCTTACAGATCAAGGACTCCCTAACCCTATGTCCTAAACCAGGTGGGTACTTCTTGGATTATTTTTTGTAGATACTCTGTGAGGTCTTGAGAAGGGGAAAGCCTGAAACAAAACAGGAATGGAGAAGATACTGCTGCTGAGGAGATGGGAACAAGATTAGAAGTGTGCTTAATAGATAAGTGAGCAATGGCCAGGAGGATTTGGTTTTTTATTGCTGTCCTTACCTCTGGCAGCTTTCCTAAGACAATGGCAGAGTCTATAAAGAATGTTTAAAGGAGGGGTAAGATCTGATGGTTAGAACCTAGCCTAGAGTTTGAGAGTTTTGTCTTTGCTTTTGATTTTTTGAATGACCTTTGACTTCATCTTCCCACTTCCATCCCCAAATATAGACCATACCTCAATAGTGAACTAGGGGCAGTATGGCCAACTGTCTGTAACTTCAATTTCTGGGGTTTGGAATCCTACCATCTGTTCTGGATTTGGCCCACACTCTATATAGGTTACGACCAGATGTCTTGAGCCTCAATATCTCTCTCTGTGTAATAGACATATACCATCAAAGGATCTTCGGGGATTAAGGGGTTTCTATTAGTACAAGCTGTATATGAAAATTTACATGTATGTTGATGATCTTAATGTTAAATGAGACATTCTCCATCACAATTTTCATTGTTTATTGTTTTTGTTTTGTTAGGTTGAGTGGGAAACTGGAAAATTTCCAGGCTTTGAATTTCCTGAGCATGTCTTCATTATATCCAGGTCAACTTGTGTTACATGGTTAATGAATCAGAAAAATCAGTCCTACTGTTTCCATATGAAGAAAGAAAGTTGGAAATAAGAATATCTTTGAGGACAGTCAGAACAAGGAGAAGAAAACTAGCCTCTTTTCAGCATTTATTATGTGCCTAACGCTCAATACATATTATTTATTTAACCTTTCCACCAACTCTGGGATGTAGGGACTAGTATTCCCCCCATTTTACATTGAGTAAAATGAGGGGTGAGATAGACCAAATAATCTGCCCCAATCACACAGCTAGTAAGTGTCCAAGCAAAACTTTAAACCCAGGCCTAGCAAGTGTCCGAGCAAAAATTTAAACCCAGGCCTGGGTTAGCAGTTTTGAGATGCCAAAAGAGTGGATGGATCTTAAGGGAGAGGGAACTAGGGTGAATCAGAGCAACTGGTAGAGCACAGCTCCAAATCCCAAGATAGCTAAGATGCAGAGGATCCTAGGTCAGAATTAGACAGATTTATGGGATAAATACTAACATCTACAGAGCTCTCTGGTGCTGAAGCATGGGCATGTATGGATAACAGAAAGAGGGAGATAAAGATGAAGAGAAGGAAAGACACAGAGACAGAGAAGTTCAGAGACCAAAAGAGAGACAGAAAGCCTATGTCCAGGCAGCACTTTTCCAGCCCAACCAGGACAGTTCAAGTGTCACAGAGCACTTCAACAGTCCCAAAGATGCAAAGTTTTCACTCTAAGGACTGCTTTCACATGTAGACACATGCACTGGAAAGTTCCTACATTGCTCTAAGCATTTAGTAGACTCTGACTTTCCTTCCACCATTTCTAGCCTGAAAACTTGAACAGCAGTAACAATGAGCTTCCAAATTGCAGCTGCTTAGATAAAACATGAAATTTTGTCTCACCACAAAAATGTCCTAGCTGAGTTCGTGTTTACCCAACTATCTAATTTTGCCACCTTCCAAAATAGCATTGCACGACACCCTGGTATGGAGGCATCTCTGTGTGTGCATGTGTGTGTGTGTGTACATGTGGTGGCATAAGAAACTAGAAGGGAAAGGAGGTGGAAAGATGCACATTTGTATAATCAAAAATGTTCCCTTAATGATTTCCTTATATTGTCTGCCTAAAGCCTTCACAGACAGAGAAGGGCAGAAGAACATGCAATTTACTTCACACTGTTTTTCTTCTCTGAACCTCAGAAAGTCAGGAGGTATTCCTGGAGATGACATAATAGCAGGAGACAGGATGTTGCCAAAGCAAGACACAGGCACTGTCAGAGCAGGAGACACAGCTAGTGCTGTATCAGGCAATCCTGTAGCTGGCCAGATAGAGACTGCCTCTCTCCAAAAGCTGTCCTCTGCTTGGCCCTTTTCTGGATCCATCAGGACTCCTTTGGCCTTGAAAGAAAGACATCAAATGCACTTTTAAGTGACATAGTTCACATGTTATTCTTTTAAAAGAATAAAAGATCAACTGATCATTTTCTCCAATGATCAGTTGATAAATTCATTAGAAGTGGATGGATTTCTTTTTCCAGGTGTTAAAATCCTGAGGCCTTAGAATTTCCCCAAACCTGGACCTTCAGGAAGCACAATACTTCCCCAGGACCCAATATGCATCCCACCCTTAACCCTCCAAAAAGAGACAATTTTAAACCAGGTGTTGGATTTTCGTGATGGTTAGATACAGTTGCACCCTGTAACCTATTTTCGGAATACTTCCTCTACCCCCATTTATGAGTACTCTGCCAACTCATAAATGAACACAATGCCCCATAAAATTTCAAAATCCCCAAACTCAGCAAGGTTCTCTCCTTGTCAAGATGTATTCTCCTGTTCTTTCTAAATAAAAGGCCCTAGTGCGTTAAGGGACATTTTTTGGCCTCTGCTCCTCTGCTGATAATTACCTTTAATAATAATGACGCTTGAATAGAAACATAATGGGTTAGCCTGGAACACTGGAGTGGGTGTTTAATTGGCCTTGCCATTCTCAAAATTTGAGATAAAAATAAGACTGCTTAAGAAGGCCCTCCCCAGCTGTGCCTCCAACTCCTCAGCATCATTGTGCTTCTATCTGCCAATCTTAAAATTAGCCCATTCTGAGCCTGGACAATCAGGCTTTTTAGCTTCCTGAACTGATTCAGTTCATGAAGGGCTATTTGTTTAGGCCAATTCTATTTTTGTGGTGGTCTGGCAGCTCTGAAGTGTTTTTCCTCCTGAAAAGGCCTAGAACTTTTTTGGTTTTCTTTGGCATAGATATGGCCCTAAAATTATGTCTGCAGGTAGCAAGAAGACTTCAGGACAGCTATTCTCAAAGTGCGGTTTCTCAAAATAGGGTGGGAAGAACCCCGGTGATCCATGAGGCCCTTTCCTTCTTTCTTCAACTACATATCTGGGTGCAACTAATTTTTCTTCATATACTGCAAACTATACAGCATAGCTACAAACTGAATGCAGAAGCAGATATGAGAATCCTGCTGTCTTCTATTAAGCCAAATATTAAAGATATTTGCAAAAATGTAAAACAATGCCACTTGATAAAAAAATATATAGTCAAATAATAGGGGGAACAGAGGTTGGAATATATTGGATGAATGGAGGTGTGAGTGGTTAATGAGAGGGAGGGGTGGGGGGGGAGGGTGTGTATGAGTGTTTCTTTTTTCTTTTTATTTCTTTTTCTGGAGTGATGCAAATGTTCAAAAAATGATCATGGTGATAAATATACAACTATGCGATGATATTGTGAGCCATTGATTGTATACCATGTATGGAATGTTTGTTAAGAATGTGTTTGTATGTTGTTTATCAATTAAAAATAAAAATCTTTGTTAAAAAAAAACAATGCAACTCTTCTCACTAATTTTTTTTGTTTGTTTTGGAAAGTGCATTCATTTTTTTCATAAAGTATGCAATGAACTTATTTTTAATGAATTCATAAATAAATTTTGAATTCCTCAGTTTTAGTTTCTAATATTGTACATAACAATTACCATGAACAATGTCAAGATTCATTGGAGGTCCTCAAGAAATTTTAAAAGTATAAAGAGGTCCTGAAGCAAAAACCGTGTGAGAACTACTATTTTAGAAGTTTTCAAAGAAATGTTTAGAAAAATAACAAAGCACCATGTGTTGAAGTCCTATCCCCAAGATTTCAGCAATCTTCAGCAAGAAGACTGAGGTCCCACTGTTCTTCCTGCACTCCTGCCTCCAACCTTCTGGACATTATATTCTTTATTTCGTTATATTTCTGCTGGATATGCTTGCAACACAGGAACATTAGAATAAGTATCACAGAGACTACCAAAGAGCAATAAGCATCCACTTATTGTAGCCAAGGCATCTTTCAGTATAGTGACTACAAGCCCCAGGCTTTGGAGTCGGATAGATTTGGGTCAAAATTCTGTCTTTGCAACTTATTAGCTATGTGCTCTTGAATGAGTTAAAAATCTCAAGCCTCTAACCTCTCTTCATCTGTAAAATGGGGATGACTATTTCAAAGAGCTTTTATGAGATATAAAGGAAATATATAATATGCCAAGTGCCTGGCACATAGCAGGTGTTCAATAAGTGGGAGCTACTGTCATTAGTATTTCATATAGCAACTCAGGAGGGTACTGCCATTCTATGGAGACCTGTGTAAGCACCTCGTAAACTTTCAGCCATTCATGGTCTCCTAGAGCCCTTCCTCCAGGCTGCTCTTACCAACTACCACTCCCTACATATGTGTACACTTGTGTAGTTGCACATGCATATATATGCACTCACAAATCCATTAGGCAAATATTTCATGAGCACCCACTACAGGCCAGGCACTCTTGGGAGTGAGGATAAAACAGTGAACAAGACAGACGTGGTCCCTGTTCTTAAGAAACACAGTCTAGTTGGGTAGCCAAGGAAGGGTAGCTGACCCTGCCTGAAGCAATTTTAAAAACCAGCTCTGTCGGCCATGTTAGAAGGAATCCAATCTATATAAATTACAGGCCATAAGGATCCCACTTCTCAAAGAGTAGAGGGACCTCCAGTTTCTCTATAGGCCTACCAGTCATAGAGGACAGAAGTGTTGCATTATGGTTGACTTAGTATGCCAGAGGTGCTGTAATAAAGTACTACAGACTAATGGCTTAAGCAACAATAATTTATTATCTCAAAGTTTTGGAGGCTAGAGGTCCAAAATCAAGGCGTCAATAGGCCAAGCTTTCTCTGAAGTCTCTAGCATTCTGGTCGTAGCTTTTCAGCGTAAGTCAATCTCTGCTTCCCTCACACAGCCACATCTCTCCCTTTCTGTGTCCTCTTCCTGGGTCCAAATTTGCTCTGCTTATAAAGGCTACAGTCATATTGGATTAAAACCTACCCTGATTCAGTTCAGCCATCTTAATAGGATCTCTGAAGATTCTATTTACAAATGGGTTCACATCCACAAGATAGGGGGTTAGAATATGAACATGTCTTTGTCGGAGACAAGATTCAATATTTAACAGTGGGCATCACTTCAGGAACAGAAATCTCTTCTGCACATCCAAGTGAGTCCACTCTGTTCCAGGCATTTTTCTTTATGGCTGTCACTTGACATGAATTGTCTTCAAGATCTTCATGCCCATTTCTTAAAGACCAAATGTGAAAGGTAGGCAGAGAGCACAACTGTTATGCTGTAAGGCAGAGTGACCTGCTTTCTAATCCCAGTTCTGCTATTTACAAGTTATGCAGCTTAACCACTCCATGCCTGAATTACCCCTCAGTAAAATGAGGATAATAATTGCAGCTTACTTCCTAGGGTTCTCATGAGCATCAAAAGAAATAATGTATGTCTGGTGCTTTACACAGTGCTTTGAACACAGTAAACCTCAATGCTTGTTAGCTAGTATTATTATGTCCTCTCAGACACCAAAGTAATCTTTTCAAAACTTGAGTCAGATCATGTTGCACTCATCCCTGCTCCCTGTTGCTTAAGTTTTTCTATGGTTCTCCTTTGCTGTTAGCATAGATGATAAGGTACATCTACTAGCAATGTCAGAGCTGGAAGAGAAACTTTCAGTTCCCCAGTGAAAATTCTAAAGGAAAAGACTCCTGTGCAGAAGGCAAACCAGGAGAATGAATCAGAACAAGGCTTAAAAATCAAGTTCAGCTTACTGTGGTACTCAACAGCAGGTGCTACTCAATGGTTTCAACATGGGAAGAGATATAATTAAGTTATATTTGATGAAGTTATAATTGGTGAAGGCTGCTTCTCCAAGAGAGCTATGAAGCTGTTATGACACCATGTGAAGCCAAAGAGCTATCTTTTGTTCAAGTTTCATAGCTACTTTGTCTTAAAAACTTTTTTTCAACTATTTTTCCAGCACCTCATATTTGTCACAGAAAAATACATTTTTGACTGCAAATTTGGGGATGTATACACAATAATTTTGAATGCTCTGTCCTGTTGATCTGGCCCCTGGCTATGTTTCCAGATTTATCTTGTAACGCTCTTCCTGTTACTCTGCATTATGCTATTTGGCCTCTTTTCAATTCCTCAAGTGTACCAGGCTCCTTCTGACTATGCTTTGCACATGTTCCCTTAGACTGATATGCTCTTCCCCTTCACCCTGGCCTGGCTAAGGCCTGTTCATTCTTAGATCTCAGCTCTGGGATCACTTCCTTACTGGAGTCTTCTTTCCCTGATCCTCTGGTCTTAGTCAAATCTTATTATATGTATATTCTTTCTTGTCAGGGCACTTATTTGTACATTATTGGATTAATGTGATGGCCTGACTAAAATCTGTCTTGCCTACAAGCCTTAAGCTCCATGAGGACAGGGCCACTGCCTAATAGTGTGTCTTCCATATAGAGGCTGCTCAATAAATGCAAGTTGGATGAGGGGATAAGTATTTGAATGCTTCTACTTACCAATTGGTCTTGTTTTCTAATCTAACTCACTTCCCCTCTGCCCCAGATAGACACCAGCTCGTATTCACTGCAGCGGTTTCTCTCACCGTGCCCCCTTTCTGAAATGTCTGCTCTCCCTTTGCTCAGTTGTTTCACATCTGCAGGGCCTGGATCAGAAGACAACTTGTGTTAAATGAACGAGCTAAATAGTCCCCAGCCTTCCTGGCCCAGGCCATAAGCCATATCATTGGCTGGGCTCTCCCAGACCAGCTTGATGTCTCCCTATGGAACTCCTAGAGTTGACACTGTCTCTAACCCCCATATGGACCTATGTGCTACTGTGTATTATTAAATATAATCTTTTCATTTTCACATGTCACTTCCTCTAAGAAGGGAAGAGGGTTTGTTCCATAATGTATAGTGCAGTGACTAAGTGTCTGACTTTGGACTTACTGACATGGGCTCAAACCCTGGCTCTAGCTACTTACTTGTTATGCAACCTTGGAAGATCATCCTCCCCCTCTAAGCCTCAGTCTCCTCATCTGTAAAACCAAGGGTTTGGTGAAATGACCTCTCAGGTCATTCCCATCTGTGGATTCCAGCAGTTGTATGAGATACTAAGGAAACGGTTGCTACTTGATTCTTGGAATCTTGACAAACTATCCCACAAGAAAAGGAAAAGTAGTGCAAAACAGAAATGAACCAATGAGTCATCAAAGTCAAGAAAAAAGAAGAGATTATTCTAAAATGTGAAGGATGGTTATTTCTGGGTAGAGATTATAGGTCATTTTTATATTTTCTACATTTTCTGAAATATTATCTCACTTAGTGATTTCTAACCACTCCTTCCCACACCCATTAAAACCAGCTCCTAGAACCAGTAATTGCCTATATTTAGACTTTGCACAAATTTAGGGTCTGCTTGTTGTCTGAGATGTGTGAGCAGCAATTCCCTAAGCTCCCACTTCAGATCAGGCTCTGTGCTGGGCTTCTGAACAGGCAGAGTGAGAGATCACAATATTTTCCCCAGGCAGATCTGACTGAATTGTTCATTCAGGACAAAGGTTTTACACTTGTTCCAATACAACTTGCTCAAGCCCTGATACATTATTGCTGAATGAGCATTTCTTTTCATAGGACCAAGGCATTTGCCTTTTTTTAATGAGGTAGTTTTCCCTATTTTTATTTTTAGTCTCCTTTTTTCCCTATCTGCTTCCTTCTGTGGCAGGCTTTTTTTTTTTCCTTTTCTCTTTAGTCCCAGGGAAGGAAACCACAGTCAAAATGATACTTTCTTATGGCTTTACAAATGTAGCCTAGTTTTAATAACATCAGTGGCCTAGCCCCAGTAATGTCATTCCCCACCTCTGAAGAACTGGAAACTTGAAGTGAACTTGAACTCCTATATTGTGCAACTGGCTTTCCATGAACTGTTAATGAACAAAAATAAGCTGCTACTGTTGAGATGAACCAAATTCCAGCATACTGTATGTACTCATTAAGTGTTAAATAATAATAATATGTTTGGTGATGCAGTGAGCTTGATTTATACTCATTATTATTGTTGTTGTTTTCTTCTTAATCTGTAGAGTTGGATCTTGTGGGTTGAACCATTCCTTTGTTAAGGAAAATTAGTGACGGAAATTAGTGACCGGCCAGGCACATTTCTCTGCACCTAGCATACCATAATGACGATTTACCTGTCAGCCTTCCTGACACTAATCTTTGGCTGTGGCTCTCTCTGGTCTGACTTTCTAAATCCCCTTGTAGTTATTTAAATCTCTGAACACTGGTTCTTTAAGGAAATTTAGAAATGATGGTCATGGCAATATATTATTTCTGCAGTGGAAAAAACAGCCTTTTCAGAGCTTTCTCTCACATCCACTAGAGCTTGAACTATATTGTGCTTCTCCCAGGTATCAGCAAATATGTGGGCGGTTGCATGGAGGCTGCTTTACAGAGTGTGGGTAATTGCTTGGTCATGCCTTTCAATCAACAAACGTTGTATTTGAATTTCTGTATTCTAGTTTGCTAGCTGCCGGAATGCAATATACCAGAAACGGAATGGCTTTTAAAAAGGGGAATTTAGTAAGTTGCTAGTGTACAGTTCTAAGGCCAAGAAAATGTCCCAATTAAACAAGTCCATAGAAATGCCCAATCACAGGCATCCAGAGAAAGATACCTTGATTCAAGAAGGCCGATGAAGTTCAGGGTTTCTCTCTCAAGTGGGAAAGGCACAGGGCATCATCTGCTAGCTTTCTCTCCTGGCTTCCTGTTTCTAGAAGCTCCCTGGGAGGCATTTTCTTTCTTCATCTCCAAAGCGCTGGCTGGTAGACTCTGCTTCTCATGGCTAGGTCATTCTCTGCTCTCTCAGAGATCTCTCATTCTCCAAAATGTTTCCTCTTTTATAGGACTACAGAAACTAATCAAGACCACCCAAATGGGTGGAGATATGTCGTCATCTAATCCAGTTTAACAACCACTCTTGATTAAATCACATCTCCAGGGAGATGATTTGATTACAGTTTCAGATATACACTATTGAATAGGGATTATTCTGCCTTTATGAAATGGGATTTTGATTAGAACATGGCTCTTCAAGGCTACATACATTCTTTCAAACCAGCATACTCTGATTAGGTATAGACATTTTGGGGGAATATTTGACTTGTGACCAAACTTCCAAGAGGCTCATTTTCTCTAGTGGCTCATCTCCACATCTTAAAACATAACATTTAGTGAAGGACTTATTTAATAGCTTTCATGTGCTTAAATCACCTAATCATGAGAACTAGAAGGAAAAGCCCAAACATCAACACCTTAAAAAAAT
The DNA here is from genome assembly GCA_004026745.1 of Myrmecophaga tridactyla. Lineage (NCBI taxonomy): Eukaryota > Metazoa > Chordata > Mammalia > Pilosa > Myrmecophagidae > Myrmecophaga > Myrmecophaga tridactyla. The sequence continues at coordinate 37,928 of PVIY010014539.1, forward strand.
GAGGATAGCTTTGGAAACTTTGAGACCTTGGGTTCATTATACGCTCATGCCAGTGACCTCCTAGTATTGAGATGTTCAGTTATCTTGAGAGCTGATACGAAACTATTAAAGCAAAATTTTAATATAAATTTGTGGATTAGGAGACAGAAGAGCTTTGGAGTCAGCTAGACTTGAATTCAAACCTGGATCTGCTTCTTACTAAATGGGAACCCTGAACAGGTTTCAACTTAAGAGCCTTTTATCCATAAAGTGAGGTCCATAATAGTACTTACCTTAGAGAGCTATTGTGAGGACTCAGTGGGATGATGTAGGTAATACATGTAGAACAGTGCCTAACACATAATAAGAACTAAGTAAACATAAGCTCTTATGCACATTATTCACTCTTATTATCTTTTTTGTAAAAAAAAAAAAAAAAAACAAGCATCTTGTAACTGTTCAAGTGCTTGTGATTGGAGGAGTGGAGAGAAGGGTAGAGAAAAAGCATTGCCAAATCAAAAACCTTGACTCTCAGGAGTCAAGATATTGGACTAATGCACAAAAGAGCATTTATTTACTAATTGTGAAAATACAAGCATTTGTATTTGCTCTTTCTCCATTCTCTTAGATTGTTCCTAATAATTCCCATCCAATCAACTCATTTGGATTCCTCCAAGTTCAGATTTGATGTAACAGAGTAGAAATTTGTGGGCCCTCCTTGACAATTATGCCACTTTTGTTTACACCATTCTTGGAAATTAGTTTTGAAACTGGTGGCTTAATGTATTACAAATGCCTGCAAGTAAGGGGGATTTACGGGGTATGATAATTATTAGTTTAGCCCCAGGATAAACTTGTGATTAAATGACAGTTCATTTTAAAATTACTAAAGAAGACTATTTAACAATAGTTAAGCTAATATTGCCATTACATTGAAATGAATACATGACACATATTTGTTAATGTCATCTTAAGGTCATCATATAAAAGACAGGAAATGGAAAAAAAGGAAGGTGCTTATAATGAAAATCAGGACCCTCCTAAACCATTTTGGATTATTAGGGTTTTCTTGTCTTAAACCTACAATTTGGCCTTAGTTTTTGATGAAAATGCTCATGTCTGTGTTCCCTGGACTTTCTGACATACATTCTTCACCTTAATCCTTCCTTTTCATGTCCAGTCTACCAATTTCTAAATGTAGGTGTTTGTCATCTCTGCACTAAGGTTTCCTCTAAAATAAAATGAGGTGATTTGGCTGGGAAGGTCCTTGGGGTCTCTGCAGTGCTGACACTCATATGTGAGGGTTGTGAGGGCTCACTCAGGGCTGCATTTCATTTCTCTTGGCCTCCAGGGGCAAAAGGGAAAAGAGGAAGTTCCAGTGCCCAAGCATTGCAGGATAACAGTTGTAGGCTAAAGGTGTCCTTGAGGGAACAATAAAATAACAAGAAGAAGCCTAAATATCTGCAGGCGTTAGGTTCATCTGCTTCAATGTTTGAAATGCCAGTATGGTTGTACTGAAGTATGTTAACTTTTAAAATGAGCACCTAACCTTTTAGGGCTTTGTCATGAGAGCATTTAATCCAAATTCATATATCAGCTGCATCATAACCAGAGTCCATAACTGAGACACTCTTAGCCCAAGTCAAGCACACACAGCACTATTTGAGAGTTTAGGCTTGCCGGATGGCTGAATCTAAGTAGATCTTCATTAAAGTCAATGGAGAAGAAAATTAAGTCATTAAATTGCTATTTCTGGAGTTGTGGAACTTGAAAGTGTCCAAACAAGAAATATTCCATTATTTATAACAGTGATTCAGTTTGTGGCTAGTGAAGTGCTCAGTGAGTGCTCTTCCATTTTTCCCATATAGTCAGTGGTGGTGGTAGAGATGAGGAAGGGAAAGGTAGTACGTTAAAGAAACGGTAGCTCTGGGGCCCTGTTCTAATTCTTTTAGCTCTACGCTTACAAGAACGAGTTTACTAAGATGGGAAATCAGCTTTCCCAGTAACCCCAGACCTCATCTAGTCCCCCCAAAATAGTTTTATGATTATCTTTGCAACCTTCCAACTTTCTGGGATTCATATAAATAATCAGAAAAAAAAGCCATGTCTCCCAACATATCTGAAGGGCTAGATCTGACTGACAGGTCTTACAGAGTGAGTGAAAAAGAGAGGGGTGCTGGGCCTGAACCGTGTTCTTCCTGCTATGGCACATCAGGGGCTGGGGACAGAGGGATCCTGAAGCAATATACATGTCTGCCTTTGGTGGGTTCCTTTAATTCTTCAGCTGTGCACGTGGAAATGAGAGACCGAGAGTGATAGGCCAGAGATAAGTCCCTGCACTCCAGGTATCTTTTGCACAGCCATATCACTGAGGGAAGACCAGGAAAGCCTGAGTCACCTGCCCAATTTTAAGGGAAAAAGGGCAGAGAGATATTAATAGGTAAATGGCAGAACATGAGCTGAAATTCTGAGCTCATCTCTTGTCCAAAAAGATAGAAGTTTTTTCTGGAGTTTCACTCTTCCTTTGTTATTATTAATTAAACAAGTCTTGTTCCCAGGAAGAATTCATTCTTGGTGTTGTGGTTCCTAAGACAGAAACTGCTAGTTGTTTTTTGTAATGAAATGGCACTGTTGCATGGGATTGTTGGGACCTGTGTTCTGATGAAATGGTTTACCTAGCTTCTTCCCATTTCACTCAATATTGAGGTAAATACTGGAAAACCATTTTATTATTTCTTGAGATTTGGAACACCCAGTACATCTTTGTGATGTCAATTCCAATCTACTTTATCTCCTGATAGCACAGGTTCTTAATCTTTGCTTAGTAGGGTCCGTAAACCCTTGGAAATTGCATATGACTTTTTTGTAGGTAGTTGTACATCTGCTTCTTTTCAGAAAACTACCTGCCTTTCAGTGGATTTCCAAAAGGGTCTGTGGCCACAAAGGCTAACTGCAACTTACCTGTTTGGCTGCTGCATAAACCATTTGTTTCCTCAATTCTCCCAGCCTGTGTATTTCCAAGAACATCTCTCCATCTTCCTTCCCCATTTGTATTTCTCCCCTGACAGGTCTTGATCAGTCAAATCAGAATGATTTGATGCTTTGGATCTTTCTTTAAATGTCCTTCTCTCCATGCTTAGACCTCCCTCTTGCCCTCTGCCTGAATGCTTCTTTGAGCCAGTCTCTTCAAACTCCTGTCTGTCCTAAATTCACCCTCTACAAAATGGAAGGAATATGATCAGTCTTCCTTTCTAGTTTGTAAATAGCTGCGATGGGCATGAGCGGATGAGAGGCTGTCAGAGGAAGGATAAGTGATCAATAATGATAAGTTTTTTATAACTACTACAAGCAATAGCTACCAGGTATTAAGGGATTATTATGTGCCAGCTTTGTGCTGAACACTTTCTACATTTTGTTTCCTGGGATCCTCAAAACTACCCTGCACAGCAGGAACTGCTTTTGCCACTGGGAGAGCTTAAGTTCATGGTTAACAAGTTCAGGAGCTGGGATTAGAACTCGAACTCCAAAGCCAGTGTGTATATCCTTTGCACTCCTCATATTGCCCTTTCAGTGAAACTAAAGCATGTGTGTGCTTCCAGAAGTAAATGGCCCCTGCTACCTGTTTAGCTAAAATCGGCATCTTAAAACTCCTCTGCAAATGCATATGCTGCCATCAGCCTCCACTTTCTGAGCTGATGATGAGTCTTATTGTGGATGCTTTATTCATTTCTATTTTAATTCTTTTTCCAGAGTCAATACTGATCTTCATGAAGGTTTCTCAACTCCCAGATCTCGAGTGAGTGACTCATCCAAACACAATTACTATGCCATCTTATTTGCCCATCATAATTAGCTATCCATTTTAAACCTCAAAAATGCCTGTTTCAGTGGTTAATAGCAATGGAAAAATCAATGAAGGCATATATGGGAGTGTGTATGTGTGGTCATTACTGCCCTATTATGTGCATCAGCTCTATTGTCCACCTCAGAGTTGTAATCGCAGATGAGCTGCCCCTTCTCCCCAGCACACTCCAGCAGCTGCCTGCTCCTGCTGTTCAGCCAGTGTGTGCTTAGTGAATGCAAATTAATATTAATATCAATCAGCCTAAGCCCAATCAGCCTCTCCTAAGTAGGGAAGTGAATCTGCATAAAATCAAATGAGATAATGTATGTAAAAGTACCCTGAAAATTACAAAGCACCATACAAATCAAAGGTATTTTTATAATGAAATCATAATGTATTACAAAACCAACTAAGAATTATTTTTTAAATGTTCTGCTGTTTTAGATTAGCTGCACAATTAGCAGCTGCTCAATAAATATTTGTTCAATTGTATTGTTGAATTGAGATAATCAAGAGTTGACTGTACAGGAAAACAAAGAATTCCATGAAAAATTTAAGTAAAATGGGTTAGAGAGTATAAAAAAATGAAGTAAAGGAAGATGGATGACTTCAGATACAAAGAAATATAATTTATGTTTTCATTCGAGGATAGAAGACACTCTTGAAATGATTTTCTTTTCAAGACCAGGTGATTACAAGCTGCCTTGTCATAAAAAAAAAATTTACAGGTTACTAGACAACAAAATCTTTGGATTTAAAGTAGAAACACCTGTGCAATCCTAATTAAACTGCTTTTAATCCTATTCAAGATGTAAAAGATGTCAGCTTATGTCAAAATACTTCAGTGTCACATGTCTAGTTTGCAATAAAGCCTTTTTTTTTGAGAAATCTTCACACACATACATTCTATACATAGTGTACAATCAATGGCTCACAATATCATCACATAGTTGTGCGTTCATAACCATGATCTTTTTTAAAACATTCACATCACTCCAGAAAAAGAAATAAAAAGAAAAGAAAAAATTCATATATACCATATACCTTACCCCTCCCTTTCATTGACCACTAGTATTTCAATCTACCCAATTTATTTTACTCTTTGTCCCCCCATAATTTATCTATTTATTTATTTTTCTCCATATTTTTTAATTACTCATCTGTCCATACCCTGGAAATAAGGAGCATCAGACACAAGGCTTTCACAATCACACAGCCCCATTGTAAACATTATATCTTTATACAATCCTCTTCCAGACTCTAGGCTACTGGAACACAGCTCAACAGTCTCAGATACTTCCCTCTAGCTACTCCAATACACGATAAACTAAAAAGGGATATCTATATACTGCATAAGAATAACCTCTAGGATAACCTCTCGACCCTGTTTGAAATCTCTCAGCCACTGAAAATTTATTTGTCTCATGTTTCTCCTCCCCCTTTTGGTCAAAAAGACTTTCTCAATCTCTTGATGCTGTGTCCTGGCTTATCCTGGGCTTTCTGTCCCTCATTGCCAGGAAGATTTACAGCCCTAGGAGTCATGTCCCACGTAGGGAAGAGGGCAGTGAGTTCACCTGCTGAGTTGGCTTAGAGAGAGAGGCCACATCTGAGCAACAAAAGGTTTTCTGGGGGTGACTCCTAGGCCTAATTTTATGTAAGTTTAGTCTATCCTTTGCAGGAATAAGTTTCATAGGAATAACCCCAAGATCGAGTGTTGCATCTATTGATTTGGTTGTCCTCACTGCTTGCGAGAATTTTAGAAATTCTCCAAATGGGGAAATTGAATTATTTCCTCCTTTCTCCCCAGTCCTCCAAGGGTACTTTGCAAATACTTCTTAATTCACTGCCCAAATCACTCTAGGATTTGTCAGGGCATCATACTAACCTGGACAAAGCAAGTCCCTATCCAAGATTCGACATACTTATGGTGTTCAACTAAACTGACTATACAAGGTAAATTAGGAAATGCACCACCTAAAATATAAATTTTGCACCAAATAAACATCTCTTCCTTCACTCTCTCACACAGAAGTTGAATTTTTAAAATGTGGATGATATCATCCCTTACCCAGTCTTCTGATATACCTTAGTCCTATCCAGATCAGCTTCATCCATATCTCTACTCAATGTTTAATCACTTTTTCAACTTTTAAACAGTTCCTGTATGGGGTACTACTCACTTTCGTAGCTTCAAAGCTCTGACTCTGAGTCTCAGGTGTCACATATACACCCAAAGTTTCTGGGAAAGACCACATGTAAACAAACAGCCCAGTATCTCAGAATTTAGAATTAACAGTTACATCCCCTGAATATATGTGACAGCTGCAAGAGTTTACAATCTAAGACCCTTTACAATAAACCCCAACCTGATAACTAATTCTCTCGACTTAAGTTCACCAAATTTTTATATTATAGTTAGTCGATATGATTGAGGCATGTTAATCTTTGTCTTTTTGCTTCTGACATTTCATTCAATCTACAATTCTTAAGTTTCGTTCACCTAGTTGCATGCCTCACAACTTCATTCCTTCTTGTGGCCACTCAGTAGTCCATTGTATGTGTACAGTATAGTTCCTACTTCCATTCCTCAATCATTGTACCCTTAAACTACCTCCATTCATTGTGGATCCGAAACACAGTTCTATAAACACCAGTGTGCAAATGTCCATTCATGTCCCCACATTCAGTTCTTCCAGGTATATACTGAGCAACAGGGTTTCAGGATCATATGGCAAACCCACCCTTTCTGTGGAACCACCATACTGACCTGCAAGGGGCTAGACCTCTCATTTCCCTACCAACAATGAATAGGTACATCTCTTTTTTCCGCACTTGTTTCTCTCTGTTCATTTTTTAACAGTTTTATTCACACATCATACAATCCAGCCTAATTGCATAATCATGCCTTTGCCACCATAATCTATATGAAGACATTTCCTTCTCTTCCATAAGGAATCCATACCCCTCTCCCATGCAGCCTCATGTTGGCATTTAGTTTTGGCATAATGCCTTTGTTACATTTAGTGGAAGCATATTACAATGTTACTGTTGACTATAGACCCTATCTTACATTGATTGTACTTTTTCCAATATACCATCTATTTTTAACACCCTGAAATACTGACATTCATTTGTTCTCCCTCAAGCAAAAATATTTTTTAATTTGTACATTTAATTGCCAGCACATTAAAGCCTTTTGATGGCTTGTCAATTTTTTCATTCTCAAACATTTACTAGTTTATTACTAATTTTGAAACATGCTAAAGGAGGATTCTGATTTGTCCCAGTACATGCTGCTTGTAACAATACTAATTTTAATTTATTTGAATACAACTGAACAATTTCAAAGCTAAAATAGCATCCATGAAAAATAAAGTGTAAGCACATTAGTGATTAAGGAACAAATATTCTTTGTCTTAGAGAGTGTTTATCCACCTTTTAGAAAAAAATCTGAAAATACTTGGGTAATTGAAATTTGTCTATAGTAAACAGAATCTTTGTTTCTAGAATTTAGAAAAGTTAAACAGCTTGGTCTCTGGGTGAGTCTTAAGAATTTGATTCCACAAATGAATTCTGAAATGTTTATAGATATTATCACTTGGAAGCTGTAAATGCAACCTGCTAATATTTGAAATATTTAAATTAGGCTTAAAGAAGCGAGCTAAGCAGGCTAGTGGAAACAGAAATAGAGAAAACTTGTAAAATCATTTCTGTGGCTTTATTTACTATGTGGACAAATGAGTAGCTTGCTTGGTTTGAAAAGTTAAAATCCCAAGTTCAATTCCATGAGTTTCTGGAAGTACATTTTTTAAGAACATTTTTTAAATATATATTTTTATTGAGGTATCTTCACAACCATACAGTCCATCCAAAGTATATAATCAATGGCTCACCATAACATCATATAGTTGTGTATTTATCACCCTGATCATTTTTAGAACATTTGCATCACTTCAATGAAATAAAGAGGAAAAGAACATACATCCCTTACCCTTTACTCCTGCATCTCATTAGACACTAGTATTGCAATCTATCCAATTTTTTTACCCCTTGTCCCCCTGTATTATTTTTTTGCCCTTACTTCTTCACTCATCTGTCCATACCCTGGATAAAAGGACCATCAGACACATGGTTTTTACAATTACACAGTCACACTGTAAAAGCTATATAGTTATTACAGTCTACTTCAAGAATCAAGGTTACTGGAATACAGCTCAATAGTTCCAGTTACTTCCCTCTAACCACTCTAAAATGCCATAAACTAAAAAGAGCTATCTATATAATGGATAAGAATAACCTTCAGGATAACCTCACGAGTCTATTTGAAGTCTCTCAGCTGTGGAAACTCTCTTTCTCCTTTCGGTCAAGAAGGCTTTCTCAATCCCTTGATGTCAGGTCCCAGCTAATGCTGGGAGTTCTGTCCCACGTTGCCAGGGAGATTTACACTCCCGGGAGTCATGTTCCACAAAGGGGGAAGGGCAGTGAGTTTACCTGCCGATTTGGCTTAGAGAAAGAAGTAAAATCACCCTTAAAAAGAATTTTGGAAAATAATGATGATTGAGGAATTAATATTGTAGTTTTCTTTTCAGATTAAGAATGCATTTTCAATACATTTCTTAAATGTCAATGTACAAGTACTGTTAAACAGAAGATTTGACACTGAACTAAGATAAGAATGCTATTCTTTCACAGCACAGCTTGGTAATTTAATTAGTGAATGAGCGTAAGCAAAGGCTTTAAAATAACTATATCTCCTGTGTAACATTATTTTAAATTAGTGATTTAAAATAAAAAAAGTTTTTAAATCATAATGCTATTCTGTTTAGACCGTTTTCATTTGCAACAAAATGTTGAAAGAGTTAATGTAACTCAGCTATGGATTTTAGACCTTTGTTTTATACATAGAAAGTCAACCAAATATCATTTAAGCTCCATGTTTATAAATTAATGTCAAATGTAATGTTGATTTAAAAATCAGTTTCATACCAAGTTACAATGAAGAAATATGAAATGTTTAAAAGTTTTCCTCTCCTCCTAATTTTCCCAACTTCTGATATTGACTAATAGTCAACAGACATTTTATTTCTTTTTCCTATGACAGTATATATTGCTTCAATCTCAATAGAACTGCTAGAATTATGATTGCCATCAGATGCTGCTTCTGTTTCCTGAAGAACATGACACTTAAGTAGGAGAGACTGTGGCCTTCATGCCTTATTAAATTCTGCAACCCAGAAGAAGCAAGTAGACCAACCAGAGGTTGCCATAGATTCCTTGTTTGCCTCTGGTGGTCCCTCTGTTGCTTTATAAGCATGTGGAGACAACTTTTCTATGTTATGCTTCCATAAGCTTTGGATTATTCACACCTCTCTCTTTAAAACACTCCCTTCTCCTAGTTTTGAGGACACACTCCTGCTTCTCCTGCTTCTCTGCCTCCTTTTCTCTTCCTAATTCCAAATTTTGGAAGGTCCTCAAGGTTAACTCCTTGAACATTTTCTTACTTCTCTACTGTCTGCTTCAAAATTCTCACCTACTCTTGTGATTCCAATTGTCACTTCTTTAAACACTATCTCCAGCCCTGAATTCTGGTGTGGATTTCACTTTCCTATCTTCAGATGTGTAGTGCACATTGCAACTCAAATGTCCAATCATTATCCTCACCTTATTTACCTAAAAGTACACAAACCATATCCCCTGCCCATCCTTTTCCTCAAATCCAGGTATAACTTCCCTGTTTCTGTCAAGGTTCACACTACTTTCCTATTTACTATTCATCAAGACTACTGATCTTGGCAACATCTTTGACTCAAACTCTTAAGAAAGAACTCTATTATTTATTGATAACCATGTGCCAGAAAATATACATTACCTCTTTTAACTTCAATAACAGTCCTATGAGGAAGGTATTATGGTTATCTCCATTCTACAGATAAGGATCCTGAGTTTCAGAGAAGTTCAATTACTCAAGAGATAAGTACAGCTCCATCTAAAGCCAAAATCAGAGCACTTAATCACAGTACAGGGGTAAAAATCTCAACTGTTTACAAGACACGGGGCAGGTAGTTTAAATAAGTGAAGTAGGCCAGATTTCAGAAGAAATAACAGTGCAATCTGTCCATTTTGGGTAAACAACAGGAGCAGTACGACCTGTAGTGCAGCCACTCACTTCCAGCCATGATAGAACCTAGCCTTGTCAGATCTTCCAACCTTTGAAGAGAAGACAGATATCTAGATTTTTTGTGAAATCTTCCAATTATTAAATGTAGGTAACTTTATCAAGTTTTTTTCTCTAAAAATGGCAAAAATAATAAATATTTAATAATAATAAAATAATAAGAGCAAAAATTTATGGAGGGCCGTGCAACAGTGGCTCAGTGGCAGAATTCTTGCCTACCATGTTGGAGACCCGGGTTCAATTCCTGGAGCCTGCCTATGCAAAAAAAAATAAATTATAGAATGTTTACTAAATGCAAGAATATCTTTTTTTTACATATCAATAAGTATTTTGGTCTGATAAGACATAGAATCTTTATCATCTAGGCAGATTACTAAGATGGTTAAAAACCTTTTGTATTTCTCACTAAGAGCAAAAAATAATCTAAGAAATCGTTGTCATTTTGACAGAGTGTAAACCAAATTCTTGTTTTGCATAAAAATACGTCTGATAAGAAAGCTATCAAAAATCTTATAAAACTATAAAATAGCCAACCTTAATCTCAAACAATAAAATTCACTTCCAACAAGACTTCTACACCTTTCTCTATCCATCCATTTTGTCCTACACATTCCAGTTTCTCATTCTGCAAAAATCACTTATTTTACTTTAGGGGAAAAATTATTCTCTTTTTCCTTGACAAAAAGACTTTCTCCATACTTTATGTGTGTAAATTACCAAAAAAGATCTTGAAATCAATCTTCAACAAACATCCTACAAAACACAATACTTTTTTTGTTTTTTTTTTCTTTTTTGTGAAAAATAACATATATACAAAAAAGCAATAAATTTCAAAGCACAGCACAACAATTAGTTATAGAACAGATTTCAGAGTTTGGTATGGGTTACAATTCCACCATTTTAGGTTTTTGCTTCTAGCTGCTCTAAGACTCTGGAGACTAAAAGAAATATCAATATAATGATTCAGCAATCACACTCATTTGTTAAACCCTACCTTCTCTGTATAACTCCACCATCACCTTTGATCTTTCTCCCACTCTTAATGGGTATTTGGGCTATGGCCATTCTGACTTTTTCATGTTGGAAGGGGCTGTCAATAATATGGGATAGGGGGATGGAAGTAGTTGATGTTCTGGAGAAGCTGCCCCTCTGCATTTCAGGACTTATCTTGACCAGGGACCCATCTGGAGGTTGTAGGTTTCTGGAGAGTTAACCTAGTGCATGGAGCCTTTGTATATATATTGCCCTAGGTGTTCTTTAAGATTGGCTGGAATGGTCCTGGTTGGGGGTTGGCAAGTTATGACACATAGGAATGTGTAACTGAAGCTTGTATAAGAGCAACCTTCAGAGTAGCCTCTCGACTCTATTTGAACTCTCTCTGCCACTGATACTTTATTAGTTATACTTCTTTTCCCTTTTTTTTTGTCAGGATGGCATTGTTGATCCTATGGTGCCAGGGCCAGACTCATCCCTGGGAGTCATCTCCCACGCCATCAGGGAGACTTTCATCCCTGGATGTCATGTCCCACATAGGGGGAAGGATAATGATTTCACTTGCAGAGTTGGATTTTTTTGTAATAAAACATTTATTTCCAACATTTTATTATGAAAAATGTCAAACATACACAGAAAAGTTGAAAGAGTTTTATTGTGAATACTCATGTTCATCACTTAGATTCTACTGCTAACATTTTACTGTACTAGCTTTATGACATATTTATCTCCTAATCTATCATTTTTATGCATTTCAAACTAAGTTGCAAGCATAAAGACACATCCCCCTAAAATACTTCATCACATGTATCATTAACTAGAGTTAAATATTTGTTTGCAGTATTTCTTTTTCGTTTTAGAGGTAAATTTTACAAGCAATAAAATGTGCAAATATTAAGTGTACCATTTGATGCATTTTGACAAATGCATACACCTCTATAACCTGAATACCTATCAAGATATAGACCATCCCATCACCCAAAAAAATTTCTTTGTGCCCCTTTCCAGTCATTCCCTATCTCCCCACCCTCCTTATCCAAGCTAACCACTAATCTAATTTTTTTCCACCAGAAGTTAATTTGCATGTTCTAGAACTTCATATGTGTGAAATTGCACAGTGTGTACTCTTCTGTTAGGCTTCTTTCATTTGACATAATGTTGTTAAGAGTCATCCGCATTGCTGGGTAACTTACCAAATTTTAAAAATCACTGTGTAGTCTTAGAAAATACCCCACATTTGCAAACCATGGGATTTTTATGAGATACAACCTCTGCATTGTGCTCAAATGCTTCTCTCTTCATACCCAAATGCCATCAAGTTTATATTTCCTTGAAACATCTTATCTCTTTCTTCCTTTCCATTCTTGTTGTTACCACTCTGCCATCATTCTGTGTTATCTTTGTTCTAGCTGGGCATCTGAAAAGTCTCATATGATATTCCTAGAGAACAAGATGGTGTTATAAGGTCTAGACAGTTGATCAGACAGCTGTATCTGCAACTGACTGGGTACCTGAAGCCAGGATGTAGATTAGTGGATACTGATGATGACTTAGAGGGGGTTGTGTATTAGATTGCCAAAGAGCTCTTGATCTTGCCCTGCTCAATTTTTAATCAATGACTTAGATGAAAATACTCAAACTTACTAAGTTCGTAAATTTGTCAAGATAGGGAAGAGAATAAACATAAGAGATACAAGACCTAAGTTTCAAATTCTTGATATGCTAGTACAAAGCAAGAGGATGAAATCCAATAAGGAAAAATGAAACAATGGCATTTGGGTTTTAAAAGGTCAATTGCCAAAATACAGTATGAGAAATAGTTATACTGACATTGCTTCACATAAACAATATCTCAAATACCGTATGTCACCAGTATTTTGATAAGAAAAAAACAAATATAGCAAAAACAAATAATGTCATCATAGTGCACAGGAATAGAAGTATACAAGGAAATAACCAATTTAGTGTAGTGGTTAAGAGTATGGGTTTAACAGTCAGAAAACACTGCTTTCACCATGTTTAATTAAAGATGGTTATTTAGACCTTCACCTGGCAATGTGAAGTAGTTAGCTGTCTATAAACCTGGGAGTTTTCAGCAAATAGAGTCATGGTAATAGGCAAAATCAGAAAGACAGTCAGAGTAGAGAAAATATTCAGGAATTAAGCCTTGGGTCCTTCAAAATTTAGAAATCAGGTAAAAGAGACGGAGGAGACAACTAAGAAAACTGAAAAGTAGTGGCCCAAGAAGAGAAAAATAGAAGAACATGTGTTTCTAGAGGCCTAGAAACTAAAGAGATTTCAGGAAGGAAGAAGAATAAGCGATGTCAAATACTGCTGAAAGCGATTTTCCTAGACCTTACACCCAAAACACAAGCATTGAAAAAAGAAATAGAAAAAATGGGAAATCCTCAAAATTAAATGTTTTTGATCATCAAAGAACTTTGTCATGAAAGTAAAAAGACAGCCTACACAATGGGAGACAATATTTGGAAACGATATATCAGATAAAGGTCTAGTATCCGGAAAACATAAAGAGATTGTTCAACTCAACAACAAAAAGACAAACAACCCAATTTAAAAATGGGCAAAAGACATGAACACACACTTCTCAGAAGAGGAAATACAAATGGCTAAAAGTCATATGTAAAGATGCTCAATTTCACTGGCAATTAGGGAAATACAAATCAAAACCACAATGAGATATAATCTCACACCCACTAGAATGGCCATTATCAAAAAAACAGAAAACGATAAATGCTGGAGAGGATGTGGAGAAAGAGGCACATTTATCCACTGATTATTACAGCAGATTACCTATTGTAACAAGAAGGAAGAAATAATGGTGTATCTGGGTTGGGAAATTGGTAGTGAAAAGATGAGGTAGTTCCGCTCTGAAGGCTGGTATTGTCATATATATGTCTCTGTTCCTTCTGTGCCTTCTGCCTCTTACTCTCCCTCTCTAACCAAATCGTTTCTTCAGCCAAGCACAGCCTTGTTGTTTTGGAAAGGTCAACTGTACCTGGATTCAAGTTCCAGCTCTTCTCATTATAAGCTGTTTGACTTTGGAGCAGTCAGTTACCTTCTCTGAGGCTTGTTCCTAAGAGAAGAACAAACTGCAAAGATGAAATTTAGATGTGTTCTAGTTAAGCCTACCTCCTCTAAGAAGTGACCATGACCACTTCAGCTTTTTTTTTAAATCATTTTGGGTCTTTACTACTCATTTCCTGTCTGACATTGTTACCTAATAGTCCTTTAATATGTTACTGTTGATTTGATCACAAGATTATACATTTCCGAAAATCAAGACGTGTGTTCTATGTATTATGTTGAGAACCAACATAAAGGGCAGGAAGAGAAACAGACTAATTTATTGGACATCTACTACATGCCAGGGAATTTAAGTACCTTATCTTGTGTAATTTTGACAACATTCTGGAGAAATGGTCATTATTTTACAGGTGAGGAAGCTGAGTCCCTGAGGTCTTAAGTGGCTTCCCCAAAGTTATAGTGCTATAGGTGGTAGAGCCATGATTTGTAACCCAAACTCCAAACTCCAACCAGATGCTCTTTTCACTGTTCTGTCCCACGTGCTATGGTGCTAGGCAATTTTGGCTACATTTTTATTTCTTGCTAAGGCTTTAATTACTGAGAGAAAATTACTTTTTTTCCTTTATTTTATTAGAGAAGTTGATTTACAGAAAAAATAATGCAAACAATAAAAGGTTAACATATACCATATTATTATTAACACCTCACATTGGTGTGATACATTTGTTACAACAGATAAAAGCATCTTTAGTAATTGTACTATTAAATATAGTCAATGATTTAATTTAGTTAGCGTTGTCCATTTCCATGGATTTTTTTTTATTATTCTAGTAATGGATATCCAACCTAAAATTTCCCTCTTTATCCACATTCAAATATATAATTCAGTGCTGTTGTTCTAGCTTGCTAGCTGCTGGAATGCAATATACCAGAAACAGAACAGCTTTTAAAAAGGGGAGTTTAATAAGTTGCAAGTTAACAGTTTATAGGCCGTGGAAATCCCAATTAAAACAAGTCTATAGAAAGGTCCAATCAAAGGCATCCAGGGAAAGATTCCTTGTTTCAAGAATGCCGATGGAGTTCAGGGCTTCTCTCTCTGAAGGGGACAGGAAAGAGGTCTACCTTCTTTTTATTTCATAGGCTGATTTACTATTGGCATCTCAGCTTTGTTAAGGCCATTTGTTTCCATAGTGTTCTAGTTTGCTAGTTGCCAGAATGCAATATACCAGAAATGGAACGGCTTTTAACAAGGGGAATTTAATGAGTTGCTAGTTTACAGTTCTAAGGCCAAGGAAATTTCCCAATTAAAACAAGTCTATAGAAATGTCCAATCAAAGGCATTCAGGGAAAGATACCTTGGTTCAAGAAGGCCTATGAAGTTCAGGGCTTCTCTCTCAAGTGGAAAGGCACATGGTGAACACGATCAGGCACATGGCAAACACAGTGTCATCTGCTAACTTTCTCTACTGGCTTTCTGTTTCATGAAGCTCCCCAGGAGGCGCTTTCCTTCTTTACCTCCAAAGGTCGCTGGCTGGTGGACTCTCTGCTTTCATGGCTATGTCATTCTCTACTCTCTCTGAATCTCGGGCTTTCTCTCTTGTCATTCTCTTTTATAGGATTCCAGTAAACTAATCAAGACCCACCCGATTGGGTGGAGACATGTCTCCACCTAATCCATTTTAACAATCACTCTTTATTAAATCACATCTCCAGGGAGATGATCTAATTACAGATTCAAACATACAGTACTGAATAGGGATTAGAAGAAATGGCTGCCTTTACAAAATGGGATTAGGATTAAAACATAGCTTTTCTAGGGTACATGTATACTTTCAAACCAGCACAGCTGTTAATTACATTGACAATGTTGTGCTACCATCACAACCATCTGTTACCAAAAATTTTCCATTATCCCAAATAGAAACTGTACATTTTAAGCCTTAAATTCCTATTCCTTATTCCTACCCTTTCCCCTGGTTCTATATTCCAGATTCTGACTCTATGAGTTTTCTTATTCTAATTATTTCATACAGATCATACAAAATTTTTCTTTTTTTGTTTGGCTTATTTCATTCAACATGATGTCCTAAAGGTTCATCCATGTTATCACATGTATCAGGACATCATACCATTTTACAGATGAATAATAATATTCCATTGTGTGTAGATACCACATTTATTTATCCATTCATCAATTAATGAACACTTGGGTTACTTTCATTTTTAGCAATTATGAATACTGCCACTGTGAACATCAGTGTGCAAATATCTGTTTGAGTTCCTGCTTTCAATTTTTGGGGTATGTACCTAGAAGTGGAATTCCAAGTCATATGGTAATTCCATACTTAGCTTCCTGAGAAATTGACAAACTTTCTTCCACAGTGGCTGGACCATTTTACATTCCCACCAGTAATGAATGAGTGTTCCTATTTCTCCACAACTTCTCAAACACTTGTAATTTTCTGTTTTCTTAATAGTAGACATTCTAATGGGTGTGAAATAAAACCTCATTAAGGTTTAGATTTGCATTTTCCTATCGGCAAATGAGGTCAAGATCTTTTCATGTGCTTTCTGCTCATGTATATATCTTCTTTAGTGAAAGACCTGTTCAAGTGTTTTGTCTATTTTTCAATTGGGTTGTTTGTCTTTTTGTTGTTGAGTTGTGAGATTTCTCTATTTATTCTGGAATTTAAAAGGAAGTGGTTTCCAAATATTCTTTCCCATTCTGTAGAATATCTTTTTACTTTCATGATCAAGTCCTTTGAAGCACAACAGGTTTTAATTTGATGAGGTCTTATTTATCTATTTTTTCTTTTGTTGCTTGTGCTTTGGGTGTAAAGTCTGAGAAACCATGGCCTAACACAAAGTCCTGCAGATGCTTCCCTACATTTTTTTTTTCTAGGAGTATTATAGTTCTGGCTCTAGGTTTAGGTCTTCAATCCATTTTGAGTTGATTTTTGTATGTGGAGTGAAGTAGGTATCCACATTCATTCTTTTGAATTCCGACATCCAGTTTTCCCAGTAGCATTTGTTGACGAGACTATTCTTTTCCAATTCAGTGGTCTACATATCCCTGTCAAATATCTGTAGGCTATAAATGTGAGAGTTGATTTCTAAACTCTCAGTCCAATTCTGTTGGTCTCTATGTCTGTTCTTGTGCCTCTAACATGTAGTTTTGGCTATTGTGGCTTTGTAATAAGTTTTAAGATCAGCAAGTGTGAGTCTTCCGAATTCCTTCTTCTTTTGCAAGTTGGCTTTGGCGGTGCGTTGCAACTTACCTTTCCACATAAATTTTTTTTGGAGAATTAAAATTTTATTTCTTTGTAAAAAATTTATCAAGAGTAGTTTTAACAGTGTTTGCCCCCTCATCATATAACTTATAGTATAGAGCTACCATGTTTTCTATGATGTGGTACACTGTCATACTCCTAAGTTTGGATGAGCTTCCAAAATTTTATCCTTTGCACTTTCGATATCATGAAATGTCTTCAAGAGTTCCTGTAATATGAAGCTTCTTGCCAGAATCACTTCCTCTGAGATATCTTCATCCTTTTCATCACAACCACTTTCCTCACTTTTGTCTATAAACCACCTTCATTAAGTTTCTCTGGCTGCATATCTAAAGTCTCTTGAACAGCAGCAATGTCAACATTCCCATGGACAGTTAAATCTTCTATAACTCCATTTCCATTCCATTTGAATCCTGCAAAAAAATTGTGTATAGTACTGTCCTGCACTACAGTGCAAAACAATGACTAACTGTAATTCTTGGAATCTGGGGTAAACTTCACCACAATATCTTTATCTGAGCCAACAACTTCATCAGATAGCTTAATATTAATCAATTCATGATGACTTCTGAAATGATGAGACCAACCTCTACTGACATTAAAATGTTCTTTTTCAGTCTCCTTGCAATAAAATATTTTCTTTCAATGCAACAACTATTTTTTTAAATTTATTTATTAATTAAAAAATTAAGAAACCAAATAAAACATCAACATACATAAACGGTAATTCACAATATCATCACTTAGTTGCATATTTATCATTTTTTAGAACATTTGCATTAATTCAGAAAAAGAAATAAAAAGACAATAGAAAAAGAAACAAAACGAACACAGGAAAGAAAAAAAAAAGATTATACCTACCATACCCCTTACCTCTCGCTTTCATTGATCACTAGCATTTCAAACTAAATTTATTTTAGCATTTGTTCCCCCTATTATTTATTTTTATTCCATATGTTCTACTCATCTGTTGACAAGGTAGATAAAAGGAGCATCAGACACAAGGTTTTCACAATCACACAGTCACATTGTGACAGCTTGTATCATTATTCAATCATCCTCAAGAAACATGGCTACTGGAACACAGCTCTACATTTTCAGGCAGTTCCCTCCAGCCTCTCCATTACATCTTTTTTTTATTATTATTAATTTAAAAACTTAACAAAAGAACATTAAGATATCATTCCATTCTACATATACAATCAGTA